>JAPVLO010002943.1:0-27363 GCA_027257055.1 Cephalopachus bancanus | reverse complement strand
CCCGTGCATCTTTCTAGCTGTGAATAAAACTTATGTAATATTGAGTATTTGGTTAGTTCTTGTTTCCTTTGGCAAACTGAGCCCAAAGGATAAGAGTGCAAACTGCATAGTAATAAAGTCCTACTTACAACTATCTTGAAAAGTTGCCAGAGTAAATGTGGGGTTTTTGTAAAATAGTTGACAGTTGTAACATTGCAACAGTGGGATTCAGAATAGAGAGATGGTCTGATCTCAGTTTTACCTGAACTTCTTTTTTTTTTGAGTCAGTCTTTTTTTTTTTTTTAATTGGAGTCTCACTCTGTCGCCCAGACTGGAGTGCAGTGGCCGTTCCCGGCCACCGCAGCCTTGACCTGCTGGGCTCCAGTGATCCTTCCGCCTCAGCCTTCCAAGTAGCTGGAACTACAGGCGTGCACTACCACATCTGGCTAGTTTATGATTTATTGTAGAGATGAAGTCTCGCCAAGTTGCCCAAGTGGGTCGCGAACCTACAGGCTCAGGCAATTCACTTACCTTGGCCTCCCAAGGTGCAGGATTACAGGCTGAGCCACCGAGCCTGGCCGAATCAGAGTCTTAAATTTGTCACCCAGACTGCTGTCTCACAGCCACTGCCACTTCAGCCTGATGGACTCAGACAGACAGTTATTTTGCCTCAGCTTTCAGAGTGGCTGGAACTACAGGTGCATGCCACCACATCTGACTAATTTTTATATTTATTATAGAGATGAGGTCACCAAGATGAAGTCAGGCGGATCTCAAACCCCTGGGCTTAGGCAATTCTCTTGCCTTGGCCTCCTGAAGTGCTGGGATTGCATGCAACATGCATGAGCCACCGTGCCTGGCTTGAACTGCTTCATTTGAAAAGTTTTGCCTGGGGCAACCCCCTTGAGTCCCCTGTCACTGTGGTGCTTTACTGTCCTCTCAGTAAATCCTACTTTCTCACTAAAAAAGAAAAAAAAGCTTTGTCTGAAGTATTTTACAATGGCTGTGGTCATTTTACTATTAAGGTTTATGACGTGGAGGGATAATTTTAAAAGCTCAGTTAGGATGACATTTTGAATGCACGTATACATCACAAGCGGTCGTATTATATTTTTGTGGGAAAAGGAAGAAAGTCAGGAAAAGTATATAAAAACAAAAGAAAAGGTGTTGATACAAAGTTGAGGAATAGGTGGAATACTGGGCAGATAGAAGATAAACTAGTACTTGGGGTTGTATCATTCTAGTTTTAACTTAATTTCCATATATATATATATATAGAGAGAGAGAGAGAGAGAGAGAGAGAGAGAGAGCGCCATTGCAACCTCGACTTGTTGGGCTCAGGCGATTCTGCCCACCTTGGCCTCCCAAGTAGCTGGAACTGCAGGTGCACGCCACCATGCCTGGCTAATTTTTTTTTATTTTGTGTGGAGACAGGGTGTCACCAAGTTGCCCAGGCTCGTCTCAAACTCCTGGACTCAGGCAATCCTTTCGCCTCAGCCTCCCAAAGTACTTGCCAATCCTAACTTCCAATTTAAGTCTTTTTTTTTTTTTGAGTTGGATTCTCGCCCAGCCTGGAGTGCAGTGGCATACTCATGGCCACTCCAGCATGCCTGTTAGTCTCCGGTGATCCTTCTGCCTCAGACTTCAAGTATCAGAAACTACAGACAATGCTACCACACCCGGCTAGTTTTTTATTTTTATTGTAGAGACAAGGTCTTGCCAAGTTGCCTAGGCTAGTCCCAAACCCACAGGCTCAGGCAGTCCTCTTGCTTCAGCCTCCCAAAGTGCTGGGATTACAGACTGAGACATGGAGTCAGGCCCATATTTAAGTCTATATGTGTATCAGAAGATCAGTTAGCTAATGGTAGCATTCTTTTCTTCAAAATAGCTACAGAATTTCTTTTACCATTCTTAGTAACGCTTTCTAATTTAATCATTCTTAGTAATTCTTAGATTGTATCTTGCTGGAATTTCACCCTAGGTATATTAAGTGCCTCAAAGGGAAATGGGCAATCTTTAAACATTTTTAGAAAAGACAGAGACCTTAAAATTTTAACTTTAACTGCATACAGTGGCTCAAGCCTGTAATTCCAGCGCTTTGGGAGGCAAAGGAGAGAGGATTGCCTGAGTTCAGGGGTTTGAGGCCAGCCTGAGTGGCATAGCGAGACCTTGTCTCTACAATAAATAAAAAATTAGCTGGGCATGGAGACATGCACCTATAGTTCCAGCTACTTGGAAGACTGAGGCACAAGGATTACCAGAGTCCAGTAGATCAGGGCTGCAGTGGCTGTGAGTGTGCCACTACACTGCAGCATGGGTGACAGTGAGACTCAAATTAAAACCAAAAAAAACCACATCCATCACCCTGGTGGAACTTTTTATTTAACTGGGACTTCACAAAATATGTATTGTGTGTAGCATGTGTTACATGTTTAGGTTTAACAACTTTTGTATTATTTAACTTTGTTAGATTCTTACTTAAAGGTGGGATGTAACTAAGAAACTAACACAAGGCTGCCTTAGCTACAATTATGAGCTTAAAAATTGTTTGGAGTCACCTGGAATTCCTCTTGAGAATTAAAAAGAAAAGACTCTTGATACAGTATTCTCATGTTTTGGATATACAACATGTACACTTACAAATAAACATTTATGATAAATAAATTATTAGTATGACAGTGTAGTGAAGTATGGAAATACAGCACTAGTATTACATGTAAATTTCAGTGTTCTGAGACCATGAGATTACTTTGCTTCATACAATTTCTGGTGAATGATGAAAGATTGTAAAAATTTTGTTTGTGGAACCCATTGACCTTTATTCTCACAAGAATAAGATGAGGGAAGACTGAAGCACTTTGTGTTTGGGAAGATAGGAATCATGTAAGAGTCTTGTCAGGTTCCAATTTCTGCATTTTTATTGAAGGATTCTGTGACGACAGTTCAGGCTGGAGTTGTAATAAAGATAAAGATGCATACAGCAGTTTTGGGTCTCGAGATTCAAGAGGAAAACCCAGTTGCTTCAGTGATCGTGGAAGTGGATCAAGGGGAAGGTAAATTCTTAGCTTATGTGCATGGTCAGTAGCAATTTAATCTGTTTTTTTGTTTGTTTTTGTTTTTTTAAGGTGGAGTCTCACTCCGTCTCCCAGGCTGAAGTGCAGTGGTTGGTATGTTCATGGCCACACCAGCGTCAACCTGCTGGACTCTGGTGTTCCTTCTGCCTCAGCCTTCCAAGTAGCCAGAACTACAGAAGTATGCTACTGTGCCCAGCTAATTTTTTTATTTGTTTTAGAGACAAGGTTTCGCCAAGTTGCCCGGTCTTGTCTTGAACCTGTGGACCCTGGCAGCCTTCTTACCTTGGCCTCTGAAAGTATTGCGATTACAGGCTGAGCCACCAAACCCAGCCACTTTAATAATCTTAATTTGATAAGTTCTCATTCTTTTTATACTTGTAATGCTACTTAAATGTGTCCTTAACAGGTTGTTAATGAATTTTAAACAAAATGCTAATTTACTCTTTCTTTTTTTTTTTTTTGAGTTGGAGTCTCACTCTGTCGCCCAGACTGGAATGCAGTGGCTGCTTCTGGCCATTGCAGCCTCGACCTGCTGGGCTCTGGCCATCCTTCCGCCTTAGCCTTCCAAGTAGCTGGAACTACAGGCACGCGCTACCACACCCAGCTAATTTTTGATTTATTGTAGAGATGAGGTCTTGCCAAGTTGCCCAGGCGGGTCTCGAACCCGCGGGCTCAGGCAGTCCACTCACCTCAGTCTCCCAGGACGCGGGATTACAGGCTGAGCCACCGAGCCCAGCTTTTTCTTTTTTTTTTGAGTCAGTGTCTTACTCTATTGCCTAGGCTGAAGTGCAGGAGCACACTCATGGCCACCGCAACCTCAACCTGCTGGGCTCAGAGAATTATTCTGCCTTAACATTCCAAGTATCTGGAACTACAGGCATATGCCAGCATGTCTGGCTAATTTTTTGATTTATTTTAGAGGTGAGGTCTTACCAGTTTGCCCAGGCTGGTCTGAAAACCTTGAGTTCAGGCTACCTCTCCCCTCTGCCTTCCAAAGTGCTGAGTTTATACATTTGAGCCACCATGCCTGGCCAGTTTATACACTGTTAGCTCTAAGATGTCTTTCCTAAAAGTAATCTATTAAATTAGATAAAATTAGAGTTTGTTATTTGACATAGTAATGTGTTTTGCCTTAATTGAAATTTATGACTTCTTTAATACTTTATTTTTATTTACACAAGTGTGGTAAATTGATGTGAAGAGCCTAGTGGCTGTATATAGTCTTTTCGACTTGTGTATAGTCTTACAGACTACAAGTCTTTTTGTGTGTGTGGTTTGTTTTTGAGTTGAAGTCTTATTGTTAAACAGGCTGGCATGCAGTTGGATGTTCACAGCTATCACAGCCTTGACCTTCTGGGTTTAGGTGATTCTTCTGCCTCAGTCATCCGAGTAGCTGGAACTACAAGCACACGCTACCACACCCACCTGATTTTTTGGTTTATTGTAGAAATGAGGTCTCACCAAGTTGCCCAGGCTGGTCTTGAATCCCTAGGTTCAGGCAGTCCTCTTACTTCAGCTTCCCAAAGTGCTGGATTGATAAGCATGAGCCACTCTGCTTGGCCTGTTTTTGTTTTGTTTTGCTTTGCTTTTTTTTTTTTTTTTTGTAAGAGAGTCTTTGCTCTCTTGCCTAGGCTGGAGGGCAGTGGTACAGTTCTAGCTCACTACAGGCTCAGGCAACTCAAGCAATTCTTATATTTCACCCTCCTGAGTAACTGTGTCTGCAAGCAGTCAGCACTAAACTGGATAATTTTTTGGAGAGAGAGAGTCTCACTGTGTTGCCCAGGCTGGTCTTGAGTTCCTGACCTCAGGCTGTCTTCCCGAAGTACTGAGATTACAAGCTTGAGCCACTTTATTCAGCCAAGTCCTATAAACAATACCTTGTCACATAAATCTTGTCCTTTTATATAGAGAGGAAAATTCCATATGTTGCTCATGATTTCCTACCTCCAAATATATTTAACTTTTTGTTTGTTTGTTTTTTGAGTTGGAGTCTCACTTTGTTGCCTGGGGTTAAGTGCAGTAGCACTAATGGCCGCCACAGCTTCAACCTGCAGGTCTCTGGCAATCCTTCCACCTCAGCCTTCCTAGTACCTGGAACTACAGGCTCATGTTACCACGCTTGTCTACTTTTTGATTTATTATAGAGATGAGGTTTCACCAAGTTTCCCAGGCTGGTCTCAAACCGGCAGAGTCAGGCAATTCACTCACCTTGGACTCCCAGAGTGCTGGGATTACAGGCTGAACCACTGAGCCCAGCATATATTTTTTCTGAGTCAGGGTTTCAGTCTGTCACCCTCACGGCTCACTGTAACGTCAGTCTTCTTGGGTCCAGTTCAGGCAACTTTTTCATTTCAGCCTCCCAAGTGACTAGCGTTACAGATACATGTCACTGTGCCCAGCCTTCCAAATAGCTGGCACTGCAGGTGCACGCTATCAGTGAACCCAGCCAATTTTTTTTAAATTGTAGAGACAAGGTCTCTCCAAGTTGCCTGGGCTTATCTCAAACTTGTGGGCTTAGATAATCCACTCACCTCGGCTTCCCAAACTGTTGGGTTTGCAGATTGAGCCACTGAGCCCCATCATTTTAAAATTTTTTTGTGGAATCTTGCTATGTTATCAGGCTGGTTTCAAAACCCTTGATTCAAGCAATCTTCCCACCTTGGCCTCCCATAGTGCTTGGGATTATAGGTCTGAGCCACTGCGTCCAGCCAATAAAATGAAGACGTAAAGTACATTTTAATTACAAGTATTCTGAAGTCTAATTCTTAGCATGTGAGGTCTGTTAAAGCATATAATTGTAGAAAATTATAAGAATCATAATTTTTTAATGACATCAATTACATATACACTCAATCAATTATAGGGACTTCATACATGAGACAAATCAAATTGAATTCTTGACATCCTTGATTGAAAAAGGATAGTTGTATTCAGCAATTCAATTAACACTTGGGTACATTTTTGGAGACAAATGATCTGATGTTGGCTGAAAAAATTCTGATTGCTTGTGCTGTTCAGATTTGACGATCGTGGACGGAGTGATTATGATGGTATTGGCAGTCGTGACAAAACTGGCTTTGGTAAATTTGAACGAAGTGGAGTCAGTCGTTGGTGTGACAGATCAGATGAAGATGATTGGTCAAAACCACTTCCACCAAGTGAACGCTTGGAGCAGTAAGTTTTTGAAATGTCTGTGGTTATAAAATGTTTTACCTAATATCACATAAGTGTAATAATCATTTTATTTCAGGGAACTATTTTCTGGAGGAAATACTGGTATTAACTTTGAGAAATATGATGATATACCAGTAGAGGCAACTGGCAGTAACTGTCCTCCACATATTGAAAATGTAAGTGGTTTTTTTTTTAAATTTGAACAGTTTTTTATTTTACTTATGTATTTATTTTAGAGAAACAGTTTGCTTTGTGGCCTAGTCTATAGTGCAGTGTTCTGATAATAGCTCACTGCACCTTTAAACTCCTGAGCTGATCTTGCCTGAGCCTCTTAAGCAGCTGGACTGTAGGCATTTGCCACTACACCTGACTGGTTTTTTTTATTTTCAGAGTTGGGTCTTATGTTGCCCAGACTGGTCTTCAGCTCTCCCACCTCAGCCAAAGTGCTGGTATTAAAAGCATCAGCCACTACACCCAGGGGTCACAGTTTCTTTTTGTTTTGTTGTTGTTTTCTCTTTTGGATTATCAGGAACCTTACTCTGTCACTCCTAGGTGTAGTGGTGTGCTCATGACCACTGCAGCCTTGTCCTGCTGGACTCATGTCCTCAGTCTGCATTAGCCTTTCTTTCTTTTTTTTTTTTTTTGAGTTGGAGTCTCACTCTGTCACCCAGACTGGAGTGCAGTGGCCGCTCCTAGCCACCGCAGCCTCGACCTGCTGGGCTCCGGTGATCCTTCCGCCTCTGCCTTCCGAGTAGCTGGAACTACAGGCATGTGCTACCACGCCTGGCTAATTTTTTATTTATTGTAGAGATGAGGTCTCGCCAAGTTGCCCAGGCGGGTCTTGAACCCGCGGACTCAGGCAATCCACTCACCTCAGTCTCCCAAGGCATGGGATTGCAAGCTGAGCCACCGAGACCGGCTCACCTTAGCCTTTCAAATAGCTGGAACTACAGAGCACTACACTGTGCTCAACTAATTTTGGTTTTTGGTTTGTTTGTTTGTTTTTTGACTTAGAGTCTTTCTCTATCGCCCAGACTGGAATGCAGTGGCATGCCCACGGCCATTCCAGCGTCAACTTGCTAGGCTCCAGCGGTCCTTCCACCTCAGCAGCCTTTTAGGTAGCCAGAACTTCAGGCATGTGCTACCATGCCTGGCTAATTTTTTTTTTTTTTACTTTTATTGTAGAGAAAGAGGTCCCACCCAGGCTGGTCTTAAACCGTGGGCTGAGGCAATCCTCTCTCCTCGGCCTCACAAAGTGCTGGAATTATAGACTTGAGCCACCAGGCCCAAACTAATTTTTTTTTTTTAAATTGTAGGGACGAGGTGTCGCTAAGTAGTCCAGGTTGGTCTCCAACCCCTGGACTCAAGCAGTCCTTTCATCTGTGCCTCTCAAATGACTGGGATTACAGGTGGGAGCTGCTGCACACAGCCAGGGTTTACAGCTTTTAATAATTAATTCAAACCCATTGGGAAAAGACTGAGATAAATGTCAGTATTATGAATAATTCTGAAATAGAAAATGTATCAGTTGGCCAGGAACAGTGGCTCAATTTATAATCCCAACACTTGGGGAGATAGAGGTAAGAGGATAGCCTGAGCCCAGGGGCATCAATATATAAAGCATCGGAAAAATTTTTGTTTTCCAGAGTCTCACTCTGTCACCTAGGCTGGAGTGCAGTGGCATGTTCTCTGCCACCATAAGCTTGACCTACTGGGCTCAGGTGATTCTTCTGTCTCAGCTTTCCATTTAGCTGGTACTACAGGCTCATGCTACCATGCCCATCTAGTTTTTTGATTTACTGTAGAGACGAGGTCTCACCGTGTTGCCCTGGTTGGGCTTGACTCCCTGGGTTTAGGCAATCCTCTTGCCTCAGCCTTTCAAAGTGCTTGAAATTATAGACTTGAATTACAGCAATCAACTGAAAAACTTTTTTCAAGTATTTTCTGACTGAGTACAGCAGTTCAAGACCAGCCTGGGCAACTTGGCAACTTGCCCGGTCAAAAAAGAAGCATCTTAAACTAAGTAACATTTAGTTGGTTATACTCATTACTATACTAGTATAAAACAAATTGTAGCAGATAAAGCATTTTTATTTCTGCTGTTTTCCTTTCATATATACTTGTATTTGATATGGTCAAATGTTTTGACAGTTCAGTGATGTTGAGATGGGAGAAATTATCATGGGCAACATTGAGCTTACTCGTTACACTCGTCCTACTCCAGTGCAAAAACATGCCATTCCTATTATTAAAGAGAAAAGAGACTTAATGGCTTGTGCTCAAACAGGTAAGCTTACTTGATAAAGTGGAAAGTAAGTTAAGAATACCTTACAAGTAGTATTTTCTAAAGGGAGGCCTGAGTCCTATGTTTAGCATTTCAGGTAGGTAAATAAAGATTATCTGGGAATGTCTCTTTTGTCCCATGCCTTAGGATCCTTGGGATGAAACTCGTGTTTGTTTGTTTGTTTTTTGAGTTGGAGTCTCACTCTGTTACCCAGGCTAGAATGTAGTGGCACACTCACGGCCACCCCATCGTCAACCTGCTGAGCTCAGGTGATTCTTCCATCTCAGCCTTCCAAGTAACTGGAACTATAGGCATGCACTACCATGCCCAGCTAACTTTTTTGATTTATCATAGAGACAAGGTCTCATCAAGTTGCCTGGGCTGGTCTCAAACCCACAGGCTCAGGAAGTGCGCCTATCTCATCATCCAAAGTGCTGTGTTTACAGGATGAGCCACTGAGCTCGGCCTATTAGGCTTACAGAAATTTTACTTAACTCTGGTATTACATTTCAACTATTTATATGCTACCTAGAAAGAAGTATTGATATGGAAGTTGATGCCACTTTTGAGATAAAATTGTTGTGTTTTTGTACAAATTAAAATGCAAGTTGAATATTTTATTGCTTAAAATAGACTATAGGACCCACTTTGCATTTTTAGGTTTTCTCTGTAAGTTTATTGTATTTCCTGGGAAATTGGGCATAGAGTAAGAGAAGTTTTCTTTCAGTAATTGGACACTTAGAACACTTTGTGATATTCAGAATTAATACACCAGTGTTTTCTTATCAGGATCTGGAAAAACTGCAGCATTTCTTTTGCCCATCCTGAGTCAGATATATACTGATGGTCCAGGAGAGGCTTTGAAGGCCGTGAAGGTAAAGATTTCCTTCAAAAAATGAGATTTTTTTTTTTTAAGAACAGTTTTGTAAATGCCTGTTGACTCTTCTAAACAATGTTAGATAATACCTTATTTTTACTTCTTTTGCTTTTTTTCCTCCGGTCTATTCATCCAGAGAAAACAGATTTTTAGATGTAATCCTCAAGTTACAAACAGAATTTTGCTATGATGAACTTTAAAAAAAGAATGTTAAAGTTTTGGGTGATTTTACTTTTTAGGAAAATGGAAGATATGGACGCCGCAAACAGTATCCAGTCTCCTTGGTTTTAGCTCCAACAAGAGAATTAGCTGTACAGATCTATGAGGAAGCCAGAAAAGTAAGTTTCCTTTAGTGATTAATGCATTTTTCACTGAATGTAGTGATAGTATTATGACTACTGATAAATTCTTTGTTTATAGTTTTCATATCGGTCTAGAGTTCGTCCTTGTGTAGTTTATGGTGGTGCTGATATTGGCCAGCAGATTCGGGACTTAGAACGTGGATGTCACCTGCTAGTAGCCACTCCTGGGCGGCTAGTGGACATGATGGAAAGAGGAAAAATTGGATTAGACTTCTGCAAGTATGATAATTTTTATATAAGGGGTCCAAGAATCTTTTGTATTAGTGGTCATTACTGTTGTACTATTTTACTGGTGTTTATCTTAAATTTATTTTATTTATTCTTTCTTTTTTTGAGTTGAAGTTTCACTCTGTCACCCAGGCTGGAGTGCAGTGGCATACTCATGACCACCCCAGTGTCAACCTGCTGGGCTCAGGCGATACTTCCGCCTCAGCTTTCCAAGTAGCTGAAACTACAGGTGCATGCTACCACGCCCAGCTAATTTTTGATTTATTGTAGTGATGACGTCTCACCAGTTTGCCCAGGCTGGTCTCAAACCTGCAGGCTCAGGTAGTCCACTAGCCTCGACCTCCTGGGCTCAGGTGATCCGTTCTTCTAAGCCTTCTAAGTGGCTGGAATCACAGGCACATGCTACTATATCTGGCTCGTTGTTTTTATTTATTGTAGAGACGATGTCTCACCAAGTTACCCAGGCTGGTTTTGAACCTCTGGACTCAGGCAAGCCTGTCTCTTCAGCCTCCCAAAGTGCTGGGATTACAGGCATAAGCCACCATTTCTGGCCTTATCTTAATCTTAGTAACTTAAGTTTTTTACATTATTTTGGAAAATTGCAGTTAAATTTAATGTTAGAGAACAAGAGAAATTTTAATTGAGGCCATATGCTTTCTTCGTAACATAAAAATAGCTAATTTGGCTCTGATCTTGAATGTTGTTATGTCATGTGTTTGTGTTTGTCTCATATGTCTAATTATGATGTTTAATATCTGAATAGTGTAGACACAGCTATACTCAGCAGTTAGTTTCCCCACATAGGTCTGATGATCCATCACCAACTGGGTTTTTTTCATAACAGATACTTAGTGTTGGATGAAGCTGATAGGATGCTGGATATGGGATTTGAACCCCAGATACGTCGTATAGTTGAACAAGATACCATGCCACCAAAGGGTGTTCGTCACACCATGATGTTTAGTGCTACTTTTCCTAGGGAAATACAGGTATTATTTCATGTTTCAGTTTTTATTTAAGATATTGTGTTTATAGATAAAATCTTTGGATTGTTTATTAAAATAGATGCTGAGTATTTTTCTTACTTTTTCAGATGCTTGCTTGTGATTTCTTGGATGAATATATCTTTTTGGCTGTAGGCAGAGTAGGCTCTACATCTGAGAACATCACCCAGAAAGTAGTTTGGGTAGAAGAGCCAGATAAACGGTCATTTCTGCTTGATCTTTTAAATGCAACAGGTAAAATTAAATGCAACAGTTAGTTGTTAGTGAGGTGTAAGAAGAATCTTTTTATATCTCTTCTTTTTCCTCGTCTTTATTCCCACCTCCTAACCTTTGCTTTTTTTTCAACATACTTTAATTGCCTCTATTTGCATGCATACAAAGGTACAAGGAGAGTTAAGCCAGGGGATATTTGGATCAGGCAGTGATGCTAAGTCACTACTAATAATAAAACTTCCAATTTTTCAGGGAAAGATTCACTGACTTTAGTGTTTGTGGAGACGAAAAAAGGGGCAGATTCTCTGGAAGATTTCTTATACCATGAAGGATATGCTTGTACTAGTATTCATGGAGACAGATCACAGAGAGATCGAGAGGAGGCCCTTCACCAGTTCCGCTCGGGGAAAAGTCCAATTCTAGTGGCTACTGCTGTGTGTATATTTTATTTTTGAGCTGATTCTGTTTGAATATTGTTTTAAAAAATTTTTTTAATGAAAGATATGTTTCAGGTGGCAGCAAGAGGACTAGACATTTCAAATGTGAAACATGTTATTAATTTTGATTTGCCGAGTGATATTGAAGAATATGTGCATCGTATTGGCCGTACAGGACGTGTAGGAAACCTTGGTAAGGAGTTCAGTTAGTTTTAATTTGATTTCCCCCCTTCCCTCCCTCCCTTTATTTTGCAATGCATGCCATACAGCAAAGGATCCAACAGTAAAATCTTTCTTTTCTTTTTTTTTTTTGAGTTGGAGTCTCACTCTGTCATCCATAGTGAAGTGCAGTGGCATGTTCCCAGCCACCATAGCTTTGATCTGCTGGGCTCCAGTGATCCTTCCACTTCAGCCTTCCAAGTAGCTGGAACTATAGGCGCACACTACCACGCCTGGCTAATTCTTTTGATTTATTGTAGAGAGGAGGTCTTGCCAAGTTGCCCTGGTGGGTCTTGAACCCAACTGCTCAGGCAGTCCACTCACCTCGACCTTCCAAAGTGCTGGGATTATGGCTGAGCCACTGAGCCTGGCTAAAATCATTATTTTCCTGGAAAAAATTACATCTGATTAATCAGCCAACTAAAAGCTGTTTCCCTCTCTTTGAATTGTGTATATTGTATATTATAAGGTCATATTTTAGTATTCTATTTAATAACCTATATGTTGGAAAGTAAGAACAGAAATCTGCCTACTTCATAGACATTTAGTCTTTATATGCTGTTTCTGAACTCTTTCTAGGCCTTGCCACCTCATTCTTTAATGAAAGAAATAAAAACATTACAAAGGATTTGTTAGATCTTCTTGTTGAAGCTAAACAAGAAGTGCCATCTTGGTTGGAAAATATGGCTTATGAACACCCCTGCAGAGGTGGCAGTCGTGGACGTTCTAAGAGGTACACATTTTTTAAACTTTCACTTTTTTTGTTGTTTGTTTGGGACAAGTTTTCAGAATTAAAGCTATAAGCAGTTATCTTCAACTATGTAAAATTTTGAGCAAGGGATGTTTTATTAGAAAGGATGACCTGGAATTAAGTTTCAGCATTTCATTGCTAAAGTCTTTAGAAACACTATTGACAGATTCAGGACACATTAACGAGACAGATCCCATCAGAACTCAATGGGTATTGAACTGAGAAGAACCAAATTGAGAATTGAGAAGTTTAAACAAGAATTGACTTGATTGAATTTTATACTCATACTACCATACAATGTTTTTCTTTACAATAGTAGATTCAGTGGAGGATTTGGTGCCAGAGACTATCGACATAATAGTTCCAGCAGTTCTGGCTTTAGCAGTAGTCGTACAAACAGCAGCCGCAGTGCTGGAGGTGGTCACAGCAGCAGCCGAGGATTTGGTGGAGGTAATGTTCATTTTCTTTTTGCTTTTTCATTTTTCCTTATTTATTCTTTTTAAAGCATAATTTGTTAGGGAAATTTAATTTCTGAGAAACACAAAATCCAGCACTGAAAATATTTTTTTTCTTGAATCAGAGTCTCACTGTTGTCCAGGCTGAGATGCAGTTGCATAATCATGGTCACTGCAGTGTCAGTTTCCTAGGGGCACTGTAC
The DNA here is from genome assembly GCA_027257055.1 of Cephalopachus bancanus. Lineage (NCBI taxonomy): Eukaryota > Metazoa > Chordata > Mammalia > Primates > Tarsiidae > Cephalopachus > Cephalopachus bancanus. The sequence continues at coordinate 14,103 of JAPVLO010002943.1, read as the reverse complement.
TCAGCTGAGATTTCTTTTATTACATTTACATTAAAGTACTTAAGAAAAAAGGGAAACGTGTTAACAGTGGATAACTTAATTTCTCTTTTTGGATATTTTTCTTCTAAGGTGGATATGGAGGCTTCTACAATAGTGATGGATATGGAGGAAATTATAACTCCCAAGGAGTTGACTGGTGGGGCAACTGAATCTGCTTTGCAGAAAAGTCACCCTTACAAAACAAGATAATGCGGAAACCACGTGTAACGTAGCCAGACTATATTGTGTAGCTTCAAGAACTTGCAGTACATAACCAGCGGTGATTCTCCTGAAAATACAAGGGGGCTTAAAGTCACAAGAAGAAATGAAAGGAATAAGCAGCTCTCTTCAGAAGTTGGTTTGAAGACCTGATTGCTGTAGTCTAGATATAATTCTCTCCTCCTGCTTAGTCCCAGCCCAAACAGCATTTATAATTTTGTGACTGAGGATCATTTGTTTGTTAATGTACTGTGACTTTAACTTTAGACAACTTATTATTTTGATGTCCTGTTGGTTCAGTAATGCTCAAGATATCAATTGTTATGACAAAATAAATTTACTGAACTTGGGCTGAAATCAAACCTTGGCGCACAGGTGTGATACAACTTTAACAGGAGTCATCAATTCGTCCATTAAAAAACCCCCAAAACTTAGGCAGTTGTCTGCCATTAGGACTTTTTGGTACTTGCAGATTGGGCAAAGAGCATCTTAAAACATAGTTTCTAATGCAGACCTTCTAAGTTAAAGTTTTGACTTGCTCACTCTATCCTAGATAGGCACTTATATTTTTTAAATAAGCCATCCCTGTCAGGTGGTATATATGATATATAGCCATTATTGAAAGCAGTCTTTGAACTTAGTTCAAATAAATATAACAATTTGTCATTAAATTTTAAATACACAGTTTATTAATTCTAAACTTGGCAAATGTGGGCATACTATTAAAGGAAAAGTTTAAAGATCTGATAACTTTGGGGGGGGAGATTCATTTAATTAGATTTTTTAAATGCCTGGTGTGAATAAAATTGAAATGTTAGAATAGCTGACTATGACAATGACTGGTCCTCGTCACAGGCATATTCTTTAATGCATGCTAGTGTTGATGTTTTTTGGTCAAGAGGGTATGAACAGAAAAAATTATGCAGCAAGGCTTTATTTTAATTCATACTGCTGTGTTTAAGCTGCTTTAAATGTTAAAATGGCTTACATCTGTAGACTTTGTAAATCTAAAAAAACTAACACTGAAATCCTTGAGATCACAGTTTGGAATTATATACTAAACTGCACAAAGTGTTAGTTCTGTATAGTGCAGTTTCAGTGTATTTTGGTTGCATAGGTTTCCATTGTACTTATAGTCTCTTTATGCTAAATTTGGCCAAAGATGATTGTCCACCCCTAAAAATGCCTCTACCGCTTGGAATTATCTGCTGATCTTTGTGTCCAGAATGCCGTGATCTTTAAAAACAAATCTTTAACGGTGGCATAAGAAGTGGTAAAACTTCCTTAAAGTGCAATAGATTTTTCTAGTGTTTTGTGCCTTGATCTAAAGTTTTTGAAATTGGTGCACTTGAACAGTATTGAGGATATTTGTTACGGTGCTATTTCAATTAGAATAGGTTTAGACTTTTGTACATTTGCCCCTAATTTTTTACAAAGTACTTATTTTATTGCACATTCAGAGAATTTTATATGTATGTCTTGTGTGCATGTCTTTAAATTTCTGATCTTATTTTATCTCTTGGAGATTGTTGAACGCAGCTTGTCAAGAACTAGACTTTAATATTTTATTTGGAATCGTGGAGTGATGGTTGAAAAGCAAACTATTTCTACATGACAGATTTTAGATACTTTTTGCTGCTAGTTTGTGTAATATTTATTGAACATTTTGATAAATATTTATTTTTTTAAGCCTAAAAATGACTCTTTGAAAATTTTAAAGAAACTTGACCAAAAGGCTGTACAAAAAACACTGGCACTTGTATGTTGAATGTCACCGTATATGAAATAATATATTTTGGGGTAGTGTGAGCTTTTAATGTTAAGTCCTATTAAACTTGAGTCAAATTAAACAGTTCCAGCATTGGCAATATAAGTAGTATTTTCTGCCAAAATTTAAGATAAAATTGGCTACTTGAAATTAAAACATGCCAAGGTTTTGATATACTTGTCTTAAGGTATTAATGGAACACTTCTAAACACTGGTATTAAGTATCCAAATTCTCAGAGGTTCGCTGAGTTTTTTTAGTTGTGTTTTTTGTTTTAATTTTCAGTGACTGGCCTATTTGCAGTCCTTAAATGTGGTTATCTTTGGGTATTGCCATAATCAGTGACTTTTACATTCAGTTTTGTCAACAGTATTTTCAGTGAATAATTGATCTAATTTGCTGAGTGTAAACTAAAGTCACTGTTGTAAGTTTAGTAATTGCTTATTGTGTTAGTTTTAGATGCTAGCACTACATATGCTGTGTTTATTCTGATTTTACTAAAATAAAAAGTTCAACACATCACTTTCTGCTGTTAGCTGTGGCTTAATTTTTTTTTTTTTTTTTTTGAGTTGGAGTCTCACTCTGTCGCCCAGACTGGAGTGCAGTGGCGGCTCCCGGCCACCGCAGCCTCGACCTGCTGGGCTCTGGCGATCCTTCCGCCTCAGCCTTCCGAGTAGCTGGAATTACAGGCATGCACTACCACGCCCGGCTGATTTTTTGATTTATTGTAGAGATGAGGTCTCGCTGCCCAGGTGGGTCTCGAACCCGCGGGCTCAGGCAATCCACTCACCTTAGCCTCCCAAAGGCGCGGGATTACAGGCTGAGCCACCGAGCCCAGCTAGTTGTGGCTTAATTTAAGAGAATTGAAAATGAACTTGGACTCATAAGCTGAAGAATTAGAAATCTGAATTTTTGGCTAAGCACTAAAGCTATTTGTAAAATATATTTTGAGGCCAGAAGTACTCATGTGCCTTGGATATTTAAGTGATGAAGGTTATATAAGGTTGAAACAGGATGTTTATTATAACTGATGGAAATCTAACAGGCCTATATATGCAGGATATGTTGCATTTTATTGTGCTTTAACCAATTTAATATGACTATGATTGTCTTTGATCTTTTTAAGTTTTTTTGAGGTGAAGGAAGGCAAATGTTTTAAAGAAAGTCAAGAACCTCAGTCCCCATTGTGTCTTGAGACCAGGTCTCACCATGTTGCTCGGGCTTTCAAACTCCTGGCCTCAGGTGATCTGCCACCATACTTCCCAAAGTGCTAGTATTCCAGGTGTGCATGTCTGGCCTCCCTAAACTTTCAGTACTGCAAAAGGTAAGCTCTATTCTTTTTTTTTTTTTCGAGTTGCCCAGGCTGGAGTGCAGTGGCATGCTCATGGCCATGCCAGCATCAACCTGCTGGGCTCCAGTAATCCTTCCACCTCAGCCTTTCAAGTAGCCGGAAGGCACATGCTAGCTACCACACCAAGGTAATTTTTTTTTTTTTTTAGTTTTTTTTTGAGTTGGCATCTCATTCTGTCTGTCACCCAGTCTGATTTATTGTAGAGATGGGGTCTTGCCAAACTGCCTGGGCTGGCCTCAAAACCAGTGAGCTGAGGCCATCCACTCACCTTGCCCTCCTAAAGTGCTAGGATTATAGGCTGAGCCACCGAGCCCAGCCACTGTTACAACTTTTAACAACAGAGTAGGTTTTTATATAATTTATGGTAGACTGCATTTTCTCAGTTGCACTCAAAATGTGAATTGCTGTTGTCTGTATGTTTATGTGTATTTTCTGTAGATATTACCAGATGTTAAAAGTAGGCAATTTTGGCTGGGCTCGGTGGCTCAGCCTGTAATCCCAACACTTTGGGAGGCCGAGGTGAGTGGATTGCCTGAGCCCGCGGGTTCGAGCCCGCCTTGACAACTTGACGAGAACTCATCTTCCAGTCTGGGTGACAGAGTGAGACTCCAACTCAAAAAAAAAAAAAAGGCAATTTTACACTTACCTAGTTTATGAGGGATCTGATTGCTTTGTATTCTCACCATTACTTGGATTGTCACACATTTTAATCAAGTAGAGGTATTTGTTTTGTTTTGGTTTTGAGTTGAAGTCTCACTCCATCAGCTGGAGTGCAGTGGCATGCTCACAGCCACCCCAGCATTAACCCTATGGGCTTGTGTGATTCTTTCACCTCAGCCTTGGTTGCCTGAGCCAGAAGTTTGAGACCAGCCTGGGCAATTTGGCAAGACCTCATCTTTTCAGTAAATAAAAAAATTGACCAGGCGTGGTGGCACACTCCTGTAGTTCCAGCTCTTGGAAGACAAAGCAGAAGGATCAAGGCTGCAGTAGTTGGGAGCATACCACTGTACTCCGACTTGAGTGACAGAGACTCCTGCTCAAGAAAAGAAAAGTAAATCGCAGAAACAATTTTCCTTTTTTTTTCGTTTGAGTTGAGTTGGACTCTCACTCTTGTTGCCCAGACTGGTGTGTTTTTCATGCACCTGTTATCACACTCTTCAATAATTCTGTAAAAATTGGGAAACTGACCCAGGTACAAAACAAATTCACTGGTTTTAAAACATACTCATAGTCGGGCTCGGTGGCTCAGCCTGTAATCCTGCGCTTTGGGAGGCTGAGGTGAGTGGATTGTCTGAGCCCACAGGTTTGAGACTCTCCTGGGCAACTTGGCAAGACCTCTCTACAATAAAATAAAAAAATTAGCCGGGCGTGATAGCGTGCACCTGTAGTTGGCAGTTACTTGGAAGGCTGAGGTGGAAGTATCGCCGAAGCCCAACAGGTTGAGGCTGCAGTGACCAGGAGCGTGCCACTGCACTCCAGTCTAGGCAGAGTGATACTCCAACTCAAAAAAACAAACAACAACAACAAAAAACATACTCATGTTCTTGTATTTAATTCTAAGACATTTTATTGCAAGTTGCATTTCTGTCTTGTGTTTGTGGGTTTTTTTATTTTGTGTAAGATCCATTTCTTCTACATTTAAGTCACCAGTACAATAATCAGAATACAGAAATATATTTACTACATACTCCCTTTTGAGACTCAGCTTGCCTCACCACAACTTTAAATATTGGCAACCATTTGATTTGTTCTTTGTCACTGATTTTTATCACTTTTAAGTTGTTTAGTCAATTGACTTACACAATACATAGCCATATAAGATTATGGCCTTTTGACCCAGTATAATGTCTAAATTGCAAGAAGTTGCATGCATTGCAGTTAATTCCTTTATTGCTGAATAATATCCCTTGGTATAGATGAGCTTCAGATCATTCACTCAATAAAGGACATTTGACTTACCAATTGTTAGCAATTAAAGCAATTATATATGTAAACATACAGGGTTTATTTTCATTTTGTTAATCACTTAAGCCCAGGAGACTGAGGTGCATTAAGTCAATCATTTTACTGCGTTGCAGCCTAAGTGACATGAGACCCTGACTTTTAAAAACGAACAAAGTAAAGCATAAATAACAAACATGAAACGAAGTCCTAATTCATAAGTAGAAATGCAAATCAAAAAGCTGGCAAATGATCAAAGATTTAAAAGTTAGATAAAATTCAGGACATGATAGAATCAGAAAATATGTGTTTAAGTTGACAATTCTTTTACAAATTTGTAACACAGTATTTAGCAGTTTGGCAATGTTTGGCTCAGAAATGTACACTCTGACCCAACAGTTTTCTAAGTTTATCCTACAGATATGGTCAAATGAGTAAAAGTAGCTGTAAAACAATATTCATTATGGCATACTAGCAAATATTGGAAACAATCTGCTTATTCAGAGATAGAAATTGCCTGGTCATGTGAAGAAAATTCACGTTAAGGAAATATTGCAAGGAATTTTGCTTTTATTTAAATATCCTAAAAAAAAAAAAAACCTAGGAAATTAACGCAGTATTGTAAGCCACATCAAGACACAATGGGTATGAAATCTTGCAGATTTCTTCTGCATGGCATTTTGATAAATGAAAATGGAGTTTCTTTTTTTTTTTTTTTTTTTGAGTTGGAATCTCACTCTGTCAGCCAGATTGGAATGCAGTGGCCGCTCCTAGCCACCACAGCCTCGACCTGCTGACTCCAGCGATCCTTCCACCTTAGCCTTCCAAGTAGCTGGAACTACAGGTACGTGTGCTACCACACCCAGCTAATTTTTGATTTATTGGAGAGATGAGTTCTTGTCAAGTTGCCCAGGCGGGGCTTGAACCCGCGGACTCAGGCAATTCACTCACCTCAGCCTCCCAAAGTGCTGAGATTACAGGCTGAGCCACCGAGCCCGGCCCATTGCATCTTTTTATATAGCACCAATGTATCCCACAGACCTAACAAAGCCCAAAGACTTCTTGAGTCCCTTTCAGTTTCTTTCCAAAGCATTAAAAACTACTAACTGACTTGTTTGTATATATGTGCTAAAAAGCTGAAATCAGATGCAAGTAGATGTGAAGAAATATGCAGTCCAAGTTAGACCACTGACAATCAGGAAAGGAACTTCAAGATTAAAATTTACAAAGAAACTTACTAACTACAGCAAGAGATAAGAATTCACTGACCAACTGTAAAATATTTGCTTTAGTTCCACAGTAAACAAAAAGCAGTTAACAATTGCTGTTAATTAATCCTTTCTTTTTTTGAGTTGAAGTGTCACTCTGTCATCCCGGGTGATATGTAGTGGCACACTCATGGCCACCACAACCTCCACCTGCTGGGCTCAGATGATACTTGCACCTCAGTTTTCCAAGTAGCTGGAACTATAGGTACACGCTACCACATCTGGCTAATTTTTCTTGAGTTTTCGTGGAGACGAGGTCTCACCAAGTTGTCCGGGCTGGTCTCAAACCCATGGGCTCAGGCAGTCCAATCTCCTTGGCCTCCCAAAGTGCTGGGATTACAGACTGAGTCTCCGAGTTCAGCCTAATTTTTTGATATTTTTTTTTTATAGAGATGAGGTCTTGCCAAGTTGCCCAGGCTGGTCTCGAACCTATGGGCTCAGGTAATCCTCTTGCCTCCACCTTCCGGAGTGCTGGGATTACAGGTGTAAACCACTATCCCTGGCTCAAGTTTAGTAAACCAATGCCTCTCCCTGCTGGACCTCTGGATGACTTCTTTGGAAGAGGTAAACATGCACAGACTTTCTCAGATTTGTGACTACCTTGCTACAGCTATATTCTGTCTTGTAAACAGTCTTTGAATTTGTCAGCTTTAATCTTATTGTTATCTTGATACAAACCATGGAAGTAGTAACAATAGAAAATACATAGTTACTATGATAAACAAGTTTGTATGTGACTGCACTGGCAACCAAAGGGGAATATTTATAGTTCACATAATTCTCACCTAACAGGAAAAAATCATGCCATTTTTCCTCTCTGAAATTTCTCAAGGAATAAAAAAATGAGCTTTATACATAGGAACATTATGCAACGTAAATGGATAGTTTTTAGTGACACTTGTATCTAAGTGCAGAATGATCAGTATGTCCTTGTGATAAGACTAACCAAATAAGAATAGAAATTCGTATGAACCCAGCACTCCAAGTGGGTTTTGGTCATAAAAGAAAGAAGAATGTTTTATTTTTTAAGGGACAGGGTCTCTTCCCTTAAAAGGGAAGAGTGCAGCGGTGCAATAATAGTTCACTACAGCCTCAAAGTCGTGGGCTTGTCTAGGATCTTCTGATGTCCATCAAGAAATTTAAAAAATTAAGAAGTGGGTCAATATTAGGTTTGAACTACTGAGTGAGGTGAAGACTATTTCATATACAGGCGGTCATTTTTTGTTTGTTTTTTGTTTTAGAAAGCAGGATTTATTGAGAGACCGGGAAAGCTCCACAGTGGGAGTGGAACCAAAGGGGTTGCCGCTGTAATTTTTTTCTTTTTCCATGGATTCTATTCTGCAGGAATAGAAACAAGAGTGGGGAAAAAGTTAATTACTTTTATTTATTTTCTTTCTCAATTGCCTAGAAAAACTGGCTTGGGGAATGAAAAGGAGAAGAAGGAAACTTTATGTCTAACTGACCCAGTGTTCACCTGATTAAGGAACATAAGGAGGAATAAAAAATTCACAAAATGATACAAAATAAAATTTATTTTTTATTTTTTTAGTCAAAATCTCAGTCTGTCACCCAGACTGAAGTGAAGAGGCATGTTCACGGTCACTGCAGTCTCGACCTGCTGGGCTCTGGCAATCCTTCCACCTCAGCCTTCCAAGTAGCCAGAACTACAAGCGCATGTCACCACATCCAGCTAATTTTTTTACTTATTGTATAGACAAGGTTTGAGACCATGTTGGTCAGGCTGGTCTCAAACCTGTGGCATCTGCCTTCTCTTGCCTTGGCCTCCCAAAGTGCTGGGATTACAAGCATGAACCACAGTGACCGGCCATCAGAACATTTTTTTAAAAGTATACTTTGTTTTCTGTTAGTATCTCTATCTATATAAGCATCCATCCATCCATCCAAGGAATGGCTAGGGAACCAATCTCACACAATGGTCCCCACCATCACTGTGAGCACCTGAACTTTAGTTTGGGCTGATCCTAGTACTGCCCCCTCAGGGTTTATACACCCTGTCCAGCGAACATGAGGAACTAGCTGAGTCCAACAGAGCTGGTACCTGATTACTTCCAGGGTTTGATGTCATGCCTACCAAACCAGCTGATACCACTAACACCCTGCTACACAGGTTAAAAGGCAAAGTCCCACCCTACCTCTACATAAAGTATAAGGTGTGGTATACAACTATTTCCCCAGTGTATAGCTTCTCTCTCCATCTTCTCAGGTTCCTTCATGGAACAGAAATTTTCAGTTTGAAGAATTCCAACTTAAATATATGATCAAGCTTTTGGTGTCCAGGCTAAAGTCTTTGCCTAACAGATTTTTCCTATTTTTTTTCTTTCTTTTTATCTTGAGCTATTTAATTGCCATCAGTCATTTCTTATAAAACAGAGGGGAAAATACACATGTGAATCAGTTATTGATTTTCTCCTATTTTCTTTCCTTAAAAGCTTTGGGGGAGTGAATCTCCTTTCTCTCTCTCTCTCTCTCTCTCTCTCTCTCTCTCTCTCTCTCTCATTTACTTTTTAAATAAACTATATATTTTTTAAAAGTTTATAGCTTACATTTTACTTTTAAGTCTGTGATCCATTTTTTTCAAGAAGTTCTGTTTCATTTATTGAACAGTAATGAATTTAATCCTTAGCAATCAAAAGTGATAACAATCACTTTTCCCAACAATGAAGGTCACCAAAATTCCAGTTCACAATGCACATATTTTTGACAAAACAAATCATTAAACATAATATAGGCTAAAAGGCCTCCAAAATATTACTTTTTCCTTTCTTCACAGTTTTTCCAATTGAATTTTGAAGCCTTGATTCTTGGGCTGCTGTATATATTTATTTGTTTGTCTATTTACTTAATTATTGAGTTGGTATCTCACTCTGTTGTCCAGTCTGGTGTGCAGTGGCATGCGCCTGGCCACTGCAGTCTTGATCTGCTGGGCTCAGGCGATCCCTTCTGCTTCAGCCTTTCAGTAGCTGGAAATACAGGTGTGTGCTACCATGTCTGGCTAATTTTGTGATTTACTGTAGAGATGAGGGCTCGTCAATTTGCCCAGGGTGGTTTCAAAGCCCTGGACTCAGACAATACTCCTGCCTCGGCCTCCCAAAGTGCTGGGATTACAGGCTTGAGCCACCATGCCCAGCAAAGGGCTGCTGTATTTATAAGAGTAACTCTTTCAGCCAGGCTTGGTAGCTCAGCCTGTAATCCCAGCGCTCTGGGAGGCAGAAGTGAGTGGATTGCCTGAGCCCGCGGGTTCAAGTAACTCTTTCCATCATCATGCTGCCTTCTGAACCAAAGGTGTGTTGTACTTGTGAGTCATAAGGAGATTGACTTTCAGAAAATATGTTGTACGGATTCAAAAATATGTCTTTTAAAAAGACTAATCTGAAAAAAAAATAAGCAAAATGAATAAAGAGAATGTTGTTGAAAATGACTGGTCTGTAAAATTTTCAGTAGAAGGGGCCATGCAGAATACAATTGATGCAGAAGACAAAAGTGGAAAATCTGCGGTTTTTAAAAAGTAGCAGAATATATAAAGTTAGTGTTAACAGTTTTGGGAAGAAACACTGAACCACTTAAGGAAAAAAATTATGGGAATGAGAGATTTCATTTATCTTAAAAACTTTGAGCCGGGCTCAGTGGCTCAGCCTGTAATCCCACGCCTTTGGGAGGCTGAGGTGAGTGGATTACCTGAGCCCGTGGGTTCCAGACCTGTCTGGGCAGCAAGACCTCATCTCTACAATAAATCAAAAAATCAGCTAGGCGTGGTAGCACATACCTGTAATTCCGGCTACTTGGAAGGCTGAGGCGGAAGAATCGCAGGTCGAGGCTGCGGTGGCCGGGAGCGGCCACTGCACTCCACTCTGGGCGACAGAGTGAGACTCCAACTCAAAAAAAAAAAAAAAAGCTTTGTCCCTCAGAATCTTTAAAATAGGGAATTGTATAAAAACTTAACTACTTTTCTTAGGACGTTTAAATATGTTAGCATAGCCAGGTTTGGTGGCTCAGCCTGTAATCCTGTGCCTTTGGGAGGCTGAGGTGAGTGGATTGCCTGAGCCTGCAGGTTCGAGACCCGCCTGGGCAGCAAGACCTCATCTCTACAATAAATCGAAAAATCACCTGGGTGTGGTAGCGCACACCTGTAGTTCCAGCAACTTAGAAGGCTGAGGTGGAAGGATCGCCGGAGTCCAGCAGGTCGAGGCTGCGGTGGCTGGGAGTGGCCACTGCACTCCAGTCTGGGTGACAGAGGAGACTCCAACTCAAAAAAATAAAAATAAATAAATAAATATGTTAGCATAAAATGAAAAATGTAGTGTTAGCTTTCTTCTTTCTCATGCTCTTTAATTACTGGAGGACCATTCAGCTTCTTCAGTTTGGAGACTTTCTTGGTTGCCTCTTCAATTCAGTTGCTCTCAGCAGATTGTTTCTCTTCCAAGGGGTTGCCTAGAAACACCAAGTCCTCCAGGTATGACAGTTCTGCCTACTTCACAAATTTAGCCCAGACTTTTACCAGGTTATTAAACATGTAGAGAATCTTCAGTTTCTTCATTACATGGATCCCTTTCAACATCTCAATAAAATTGTAGGAGATCCACATTTCTCCAAATGTGTCCCCCACTGTTTCCAGTTCATTTAAGTTCATGTTGTTACTTCCTAAAGACAATATCCTCAAATTTTTAAAGTCATTCAGGCTGGCATTTTTTTCAATGCAGTTTGTATATAGTGAAATTTTCTTGCAATTAGCAAATGTAGACAAGAATGCATCCATCTTCTCTATAGGTGGAATCTGGGCATAAATAAAACTTTAGCTCTTTGGCTTCAGATGGCCTACGACCAGTTTTCTCTTCCCATCTGGCTAGGGCTTCCTTGATTGTTGTTGCTTTTACATGAAAGAGCCAATCCTTCAGAATGGATCCTGAGCAGTCCTGAGCATTTAACTGGACTTGAAAATTTAACATACAGCAACATAGCCATTTTTCTCTTTTTTTGAAACCAGGATTTATTTTATTGTATTTTATTGAGCTGGAGTCTTATTCTGTTGCCCTGGCTGGAGTGCAGTGGCATGCTCCCGGCCACCGCAGACTCGACCTGCTGGGCTCCCGCATCCCTTCACCTCAAACTTCCAAGTAGCTGGAACTAAGGCATGTGCCACCATGCCTAATTTTTTTTTTTTTTTTTAAATCACAGAGATAAGGTCTCACCAAGGGTCTTGGACTCACAGCCTCAGGCAATCCACTCGCCTTGGCCTCCCAAAGTGCTGGGATTACAGGCTGAGCCACTGAGCCCGGTCAAAAGCAGGATTTATTGGGAGAACAGAAAAGCTCCCACAGTGGGAGGGGACTTGAGGGGGGTTACTTGCCATTTCTTGAATAGAGGTCACAGCCTGACTTTGAGTTCCCCTAAAGCCCATACCTCTGTTCAATTTAGGGGCTACAATCCATTTTGAATTAATTTTTGCATAAGTTATAAAACTTAGCCTTAGCTTGTTTGTTTGTTGGGGATACAGATGTCCACTTGCTCAAGTCATTTGTTGATAAAAACTATCTTTTCTCCATTGAACTGCTTTTTTTGTTTTTTTGTTTTTTTGTTTTTTTTTAGTTGAAGTCTTATCACCCAGGCAGGAGTACAGTGGTACACCCATAAAACCCTATCAGTGAGTGAAAAGTGAGTTGATGTACTTCCTCCTCTTCTTCTTTTTTGGAGTTACAGGTGCATGCCACAATGACTGGCTAACTTTTTTGATTTACTGTAGAGATGAAGTCTCACCAAGATGCCCAGACTGGTCTCAAACCCGTAGGCTCAGGCAACACTCTCACTTTGACCTCCCAAAGTGCTGGGATAATAGGTGTGAGACACCGTGCCTGGCCATATCTGACTATTAAAAATGAACATTTGTTTGGATACAGTGACTTATGCCTGTAATTCTAGCACTTTGGGAGACGGAAGCAAGAGTATTGCTTGAGCCCAGGAGAGTGAGACCAGGTTTAGACAATATAGCAAGAACTTGTGTCTACAAAAAAAAAAAAAAAAAAAAAATTAGCCTAGAGTGGTGCTGTGTGCCTGTGGTTCTAGCTACTCGGAAGGCTAAAGTGGAAGGATTCCCTAAGCCCAGCAGATGAAGGGCATGGTAGCCATAATCATGCTAGTACACTCCAGCCTGGGAGACAGAGCCTCTGACTTGAAAAATAAGTAAATAAAACATAAAATTAAGTCAAATGAACATTAAATCTTATGCAATGAGAAGAAAAAATATAAGAGATGTAATTCAAAAGAGGGAAGAATTGCTTATAATATGGAAACCAATCTGCAATGAGTGTTTTAATATGTCTTCTCCCAATACTGTATGCATCTATAGAATTTTTGAAAAAGAAAATAATTTTTTCTTTTCTTTTTTGAGTTGGAGTCTCACTCTGTCGCTCAGACTGGAGTGCAGAGGCCGCTCCCGGCTACCGCAGCCTCGACCTGCTGGGCTCCGGCGATCCTTCCGCCTCAGTCTTCCGAGTAGCTGGAACTACAGGCGCGCACTACCACGTCCGGCTGATTTTTTTTTTTTGATTTATTGTAGAGATGAGGTCTTACCAAGTTGCCCAGGCAGGTCATGAACCTGCGGGCTCAGGCAATCCGCTCACCTCAGCCTCCCAAGGTGCGGGATTACAGGCTGAGCCACCGAGCCCGGCTAATTTTAGTTGGAGTCTCACTCTGTCACCCAGGCTGTAGTGCAGTGGCACGCTCATGGCCACCCCAGTGTTGCTCTGCTGGGCTTCAGTGATCCTTCCACCTCAGCCTTCCAAGTAGCCGAAACTACAGGTGCCTGCTACCATGCCCAGCTAATTTTTTATTTATTTTTATTTACTGTAGAGATGAGGTCTTGCCAAGTTCTCTGGGCTGGTCCTGAACCCGCGGTCTCAGGCAAGTCACTTACCTCAATTTCCCAAAGTGCTAGGATTACAGGCTGAGACACCAAGACCGGCTAGAAGATTTTTTTTTTTTAGTTGGAGTTCCATTCTGTCACTCAGGCTGGAGGGCAGCGGCAAGCTGGCCACCACAGCCTTGACCTTCTGCCTCAGCCTTCCAAGCAGCTGGAACTAAGACACATGCCACAATCTCCAGCTAATATTTATTTATTTATTTATTTATTATATAGATGAGGTCTCACCAAGTTGCCCAGGCTAGTCTCGAACCTGCAGGGTCAGGCAGTCCGCTCACTTCAGCCTCCCAAAGTGCTGGGATTATAGGCGTGAGCCGCTGTGCCTGATGATTTTTTTTTTTTTTATTAAGCGCCTATACTCAGTTACAAGATACATATTTTAGTAAGATATATTTTAATAAAATATAAATATAATACGAACACAATTATCTTCATTGTGTAATGCCAAACACAAGACAAATATATCTTATTAGAAAGGGCTGGGTGCTATGGTTCATGTCTGTGATTCTAACATTTAGGGAGACCAAGGTAGGAGGATTGCTTGAGCCCAGGAGTTCAAGACCAGCCTAGGCAACATAGTGAGACCTCACGTCTACAAAAACTTTA
>JAPVLO010002942.1:0-27287 GCA_027257055.1 Cephalopachus bancanus | reverse complement strand
AGCCATCTCAATAATAGGTGCACCATTGGCTGAGACTTCTGTCTGCTTGGTGCCCCAGTGACTGACCCTCCTCCAAATTCAGTGCCCCAGTGATTACTCCTTCACTGTGATGGTTGTTCCAGTTACTGGACCACCTCCATAATTGGTGTTCCAATGACTAGCACTTCTTTGTACTGGACGTCCCAGTGACTGACTGTCCTCTGTGAAGGGTGTCCCAGTGACTGGCTTTCCTCTGTGATAGATGGCCTAGTGACTGAGCCTACTCTATAATGGTTGCCACTTTGACTAGACCTCCTCAGTGACGGTTGTACCAGTGACTAGATTTCCTCTACTATCGCAGTTACAATGACTGAATCTCCTACATTATTGGTGTCCCAGAGGTTGACCCTCCTCCATAATGGGTATCCTAGTGACTAGACCATATATGTGATGTGTATCTCACTAACTAGGCAAATCCCATAATGGCAGCCCAAGTGACTGGTCCTTCTTGATTATAGGTGATCCAGTGACTGGGCCTCCTCTGAGATTGGTGTCCCAATGACTACCCCTTCTTAATAGTTGCCTGTTGGGAGCCAGCCACGGAGGCCCACTGAGCATTAGGGATCAGGGAGGGCCGTGGACCCTGAGACCACTAAGATGCATTCAGGAGCTGTGGATCCCATTTTCTCCCACCTTTTCCACTTGGCACTGCAACCAGGAAAGGCTCCTGCTGGCTCTAACAGAAAACTCTGAGACCAGAATATGCATAGCTAAACTTGGGAGTCTATTGTTCCCATTTTCCGTGGTTTATGTTTTTTGCTTTTAAACAATTTAAGTTTAACTTTGAGTCACATTGAGGAAGCTTAGTGGAAGTCACAGGTTCTCTTGATGTGATTTTAGAAATTTATGGATATAGGTTTTAGAAAATAGTTTATATAGATTAAGAAAATGTAAGTAACCATTTTGTTACAGAAGTATGGTTAGTTCAGTTTGATTCAGGGGGTGGGGCAGTGAAGTTTGAATTAGGCCAGCTGGTGCTAGGAGAGTGTAACTATAGCAGCAACTGTTTTATAGAAGTTTGTTTGAATTAGCATAGAATAGTAAAAGGTAATATATTATTATGTTGGTTTCAGGTGTAAACATTGAACGATGTTATGTAGCTGTAAACAATTTAGGGCACATAGAAACTGGATAAGAAACAAAAAGACAATTTGTTGTTATTCTTTCTCATGTTCTTCCTCATGTTTGAAAAATACATTGGCTTGAGATTGGGGGTGTCCTGTGTGCACGTGAACCTGTTCATGTGAAAGGCACATGCTACCTTTTGTGTAACCATAGCAGCAGGAGTTCCCATGATGATAACTTTGCAGAGTTTGGGGATAAAAGCCCTGGGATAACGCTCAATAAACAGCTTCTGCTCTAGACAGGAGTCCAGTCTCTTTCTTTCTCTCTCCTCAGTGTCTTCTCTCTTTCATAAATCGCCAATGCCGTCACACCTCAAAGGGACCTCCGACCCTTGCAGGTGCAGGACCCCAGCAGTTGCCCCAGTGACTAGCATTCCTTCTGTGATGGGTGTACCCTTACACTGTCTCTTTCATAATGGGTATCACAGTGACTCACCCTCCTTTGTGATGGAGGTCCCTCCAATTGCCCTCATCCTTAATATTGCCCCAGTGATGAGACCTCCTCTGTGATTGGTTTCCCAGTGATTAACTTTCATATATGATGGAAGCTTCAGTGATTAGCTCTCCTCTGTGATGTCTAGCATGGTGACTAGGCCTCCCCCACAATGGGTGCCCCAGTGACTAAGCCACTCCTTTAATGGGTATCCCCAATGACTGGACATCCTCATGAATGCATGCCTTAGTGAAAATCACTTTTTTGTGATGTGTGACCGAGTAACTGTTCCTCCTTCAATTTGGGGCCTCTCTGAGAAGCTCTAATTTGTGAAGGTTGCCCCAATGACAGACGCTCCTGCATAATGAAGGCCCCAATGTTATGCCCTCCACTGTTATGGTTGGCACACTGTCTAGCACTCCTTTGTGTTAGGTGTTCAAGTGAGTAGCCCTAATCTGTGAAGTTTTCCCCATGACTGGCCTGCCTCTGTTAAGGGTGACTGAGTGACTTGTCCTCTTATGTGATGGCTGTCATAGTTTCTCTTTGATGGGTGCCCCAGTGACTACACTTACTCTGTGCTGGGTGCCCAAGTGACAGTCCATAACCTTCTTAATGGGTGCTCCAGTGACAGACACTCCTTTCTAATGGGTGTCCCAGTGACTTGTCCTCCTCCATAATAGGTGTTTAATTGACTGGTCCTTTCTGTGATTGCTGCCACAATGATTAGCTGTCCTCCAAGTTGGGTGCCCCTGTGACTGCCTCATCTCTAATGTGTATTCCAGTAACAGGGCCTCCTGCATAATTTGTGTCCCATTGGCCAGCCCTCCTCTGTAATGCGTGTCCCTGTGACTGGTTCTCCTCTGTGGTAGATGCTCCAGTGACTGGACCTCCTTTTTAATGTGTGCCCCGGTGACTGGCCCTCTTCCATAGAGGGTGCCCCAGTAACTACTCTTTTCTCTTATTAGTGCCGCAGTGACAAGTCCTCATTGTTGGTGCACCAGTAACTATCCCTTCTCTGTGTTTTGTGCTCCTGTGTTTTTGTGACTGACTCTCCTTTGTGACTGGGTACTCCGGTGACTTGTCCTCTCTGTAATAACTGCCCCAGAGACCGGCCCTCCTATGTGATGGGTACCTCAGTAACTGGTTCTTTTTAGTGATGTGTCTTTTAGTGACTGGGCCTCCTCTTTGATTATGGCTACAGTGACTGGCTAGTCTCAGTGATGGGTGCCTCAGTGACTGTCCCTTCTCTGTGCTTCATGCAACACTGACTGAACTTCCTAGGTGATTGGTGCTACAGTGACTGGCTCTACCTGTAATTGGTGCCCCAGTGCCTGGCTCGCATCTGCTACTAGCCTCCTCTGTGAGGGATGCTATAGTGACTGGCAGTCTACTGTTGGGGTGTCCAGTGGATAGCCTCCTCTGTGATGGGTGTTCCAGTGAATTTCTCTCCTCTGTGATGGTTGTCTCAGTGACTTGTCCTCTTCTGTGATAAATGTCCCAGTGACATGACCTCATCTAAAGTGAATGCCCTAGTGACTAGACATAAACTGTGTTGGGTGGCCCTGTGACTAGCTCTCCTCCATAATGGGAGTACATTTGACTGACTCTCCTCTGTGATCATTTCCCAATGACTGAGCCTCCTCCATAAAGAGTGCACCAGTGAATGGGTCTCCCCATAATAACTGTCTCAGTGACTGGTCCTTCTTCATTATTAGTGTACCAGTGACTGAACCTCCTCTGTGATTGATGCAAAAGTGGTTGGCACTCCTATATAATGGTTGCTCTGTGTCTAGTTCTCAACTGTGTCATTTGTTTCAGTGACTGGTCCTCCTCCCTAATTGGCACCCCAGTGATTGCTACTACTCTGTTTTGCATGCCAGAGTGACTACTCCTCCTTTGTGTTGGGTGTCCCTGTGACTGGCCCGCCTCTGTAAGAGTTATCCAAGTGATTGGCCTGCCCCTGTGATGGGCTCCCCAATGACTGGCTCTCCTTTGTTATGGCTGCCCTAGTGACTAATCCTAATATGTGATGGGTGACAGTGACTTGTCCTCTTTGGTGACTGTCTCATTGATTGTCCCTACTCTGCATTGTGCCTCTTTGAATGAACCTCCTTAATTTTTGCTACTCCTGTGACTGACTATTTTGTGTAATTGGTTCCTCAATGACAGGCCTTTATCTGTCATGGGTACCCCAGTGAATGGCCTCTTCTGTGATGGTTACCCCAGAGACTGGTCCGCTAATATAATGTGTGTCCAAGTAACTTGGCTTCCTCTGTCACCAGTGACTACAACTCCTCAGTGATGTGCTCCCCAGTGACTTTGCCTCCTCTTTAATGGGTTACTCAAAGACTGGCCCTCCTTTGGGATCAATCCTCCAGTGGTTTACCTTCCTTCTAATGGATGTCCCACTGACGGGACATCCTCGGTTGTGGATGCCTCATTGTGTAACGCTCCTCTGTGATAGGTTCATGAGTGACTTGATCTCCTCTATGATGTGTTCCCAGTTAACCAGTCTTTCTCAGTGATTGGTGCCATGGTGAATATGCCTCCTCTGTGATTGGTTCTCCAGGGACTATGCTTCATCCATAGTGGACGCCATAGTGCATAATCCTCCTCTGTGATTAGTTCCTTTGTGATGGTTTCTCTTCTGTGAAAGATGCCTTGGTGATTGGCTCTCTGATACAGCTTCCCCAAGAGAATGGGCCTCATCAATGTTGGGTGTCCCAGTGACTGACACTCTTCTGTGATGGGTGCTTCATTCACTGGCCTTTCTAAATTAATGGTGCTCTAGGACAGGTTCTTCTTTAAGATTGGTGTCCCAGTGACTTGCCATTCACCAATTACTAGTTTTTCTCTTTGAAAGCTATTTCAATGACTGACTCAACTTCCTCTATTATGGGTGTCACAGTGACCAGTCCTCCTTTGTGTTGGATGTATCAGTGACTAGCACTCCTCTGTAAGGAGTACCACATTGACTGGTCAACCTCTGTGAAGGTTGTCCCAGTGATTGACCCTCCTTTGCCATGATTGCTCAAGTGACTGCCCCACCTCTGTGATGGGTACCCCAGTGATTTACTCACTTCAGTTTTGTCTGTCCCAGTGACTGGCCCTTCTTTGTGAAACGTGCTCCAGTAACTGATCCTCTTCTGTTATCAGTTCCCTGGTGACTTGCTTTCCTCTGTTATCACTGCCAAAGTTACTGGGGAATCCTACATATTGGGTACCTCAGTGACTAGCCCTCCTCAATTATGGGTGCCCCAGTACCTGTGCCTTATCACTGATTTGTACCCTGTGACTAACCTTCTCCATAAAGGGTACTCCAGGGACTATGCTTCTTCCATAGTGGACGCCATAGTGAATAACTCTCCTCTAGTAACCCTAGTTACTAGCCCTCCTCTGTGGTGGGTGTCCCAGTAACAGGTTCTCCTGCATAAAGTGTACTCCAGTGACTGATTGATCCTCCTCCATTATGAGTGTCCAAGTAACTGGGCCTACTCTGTGACTGGTGCCCCAGGGGAGGAACATTTGTTATGGTTATCTCAGTGACTAGCCCTCCTCTGTGATAGGTGTTCCTTTTTTGGGTTGCCTCCATAATGAGTACATTAGTGACTGACCCTCCTTTGTGATGAGTGTATCAGTAAGTGGATTTCCTCCATAAAGTATGTTGCAGTGAATGTTCCTCCTCTTTGATGGTGCCCCATTGAATGGCATTCAAATATAATGGGTGTCTCAGTGACTAGCCCTCCTGAGTGATGTGTATCATAGTGACTGGTGCTTCTCCACTTCGGATTCCACAATGATTTGGCCTCCTTTGTGATTGGTACCCCAGAGAGTAGTCTTCTTTTATGATGGGTGACTTATTAATGGGACTTCCTCCCAAATGAGTGCCCAGTGACTAGTAGTTGGCCTAGAGACTGGTCCTCCTCCATAATGATTGTCCCAGTGATTGGTCTTCCTCTGTGATGGGTGTCCCAGTGACTGGTTCTCTTCTGTAATGGGTTTGGCAGTCACAGGTGGTCCTTTGTGATTGGTTCCCAAGTGATTGTCTCCTCCATAATGGATACCCCTGTGCCCAGTCCCAAGCCCTTCTATGTTGTGTGTGCCACAAGAGTTCCCTTTCTCTGTCATGGGTATACCAGTGACCAGGCCTCCTATCTGAGGGGTGCAACCATGACTGATACACTTCTGTGATGGCTTCTTAATGATCTGACCTCTTCCATTTTAGTTGCTATAGTGACTGGGACTTCTCAATTATTGGTACCTGAATGACTGGCCACCCTAGGCAATGGGTATCACAGTGACAAGTCCTCTTTTGTGATGAGTATCCCAGTAACCATGCATTCTTCAAGTGGGTTCCTGGTTAATTGTTCTCCTATGTAATGGGTGCCCAAGTTTCTGGATCTCCTCCATTTTGGATATCCCCGTGACTAAACTTCCTCCGTGAAGTGTGTCCCTGTGATTAGGCCTCCACTGTGAGAGATGCTCCATTGACTGAGACTCTTTCGTGATTGAAGTCACAGTAACTTATCCTCCTACCAGTTGCGATTCCCAGTGATTAGCCCACCCAATATGTGACCTAATTTAATGACCCTGCTTTGTGAAGGATGCCCAATCATTGGCTCTTCTTTATTATAGGTACACTAGTTACTGGTTTTTCACTGTGTTTACTCAGCATCTAGCCTTCCTCTGTGATGGATGCCCCAGAGACTGTTCCTCTTCTGTGAAGTGCTCCCCAAGGATAATCTGACCTATGTTATGGGTGTCCCAGTGACTGGGCACCTTCTCTGTGATGGTTCCCAAGTGATTAGTCCCCTTCACTGGTGGGTGCCTCAGTTACTGGGACTGCTCCGTGTTTGGTACACCAATGACAGGCCCTTCTGTGTGATCAGTACCCCAGTAATTGGCCTTTCTTAAAATTGGTTCTCCAGTGACTGGTAATCTTTTGGGTCTCTGCTACTAGTCCTCTGTGATAGGAACCTCAGTGACTGGTTCTTCTCTGTGTTGGATGCCAATTTGATTAACCCTCCTCTATGATGGTTGACACAGTGACTGGGTCTCATCCACATGTCCCAGCAACTGGTCATTCTTTGTGATGAGTTTCTTAGTGACTGGTCTTCCATTATGATAGGGTATCCAGTTACTAGACTCCTCTGTGATGGGTAACAAACAGACTTTGCCTCCTTAGTGATGGCTGCCACACTTACTGGGCTCTTCTGTGATTGTAGCTCCAATGACTAGGCCCCTCTTAATGTGACCCCAGTGACTTCCCCTCCTCTGTGATGGGTACCTTAGTTACTGTACCTCATCTGTGATCTGTGCTTCATTGACTGATTTTCCTTTGTGATGTGTGCCTCAGTCACTGGTTTCCTCTGTGATGTGCACCCTAGTTATTGGTTCTCCTGTGTGATGAGTACCCCAGTGGCTGGCTTTCGTCTGTGATGGTTGTCACATTGACTGGCTCTCCTCTTAATGGGTGACCTAGTGAGTAACTTTTTTCTCTGATGGTTGCCCTGTCAGTGACCCGCCTCTATAATATGTGTTCCAGTGACTGGAACTCCTCTGTGATGGTTGTCCCGGTAACTGGCCCTTGTTTGTGATGAATGTCACAGTGACTTGCCCTCCTCTGTGATTGGTGCCCCAGTGACTGGACCTAATTTATAATGGATGCCACAATGACTACCATCCTTTATGAAGGGAACCCCAGTGTCTGCATCTCATCTGTGATAGGTTTCCCAGTGACTGTCTCTGCTCTGTGATGGTTGCACCAGTGACTGGGACACTTCATAATTGGGTCTCCTCAATTATGGGTGCCCAGTGACTAGCTTCCTGTGTTATTGGAATCCCAGTCACTGGAGCTTTTCCATAATGGTTGCAAGAGTGACTAGCCCACTTATGAGATGAGTGTCCCACTTAATGGGTGTCCTCAATAATGGGTGCCCCTTTGAGTAACCTTCCTTTGTAATGAGATTCAACAGGATTGGCCCACCTGTGTGATGGGTGACCCAGTGGCTGACCCTCCTATGTAATGGGAGTTCTGTGACTGGCCTTTCCCTTAATTGGAGCCACCGTGACTGGCCCTCTTCTGTAATGGAAACCACAGTCTGTCCCTCCACTATGGTGGTTGCTTAAGCGACTAGACCTCTTCTGTGATGGGTTCCTCAGATAATGGGCCATGATTGTGATGTGTGTCCCAATGACTGGCCCTGTTTCTGATCAGTTCCCCAGTGACTGCTCTTCCTTCTAATTGATGCCTCAGAGACTGGGCCTCCTCTGTGATGTGTGACTCAGTGACTGACCTTCCTCTGTGATAGATGTCTCAATGACATGGTGTTCTAGTCCAGATGAATAGCCCTTCTCTAGAATGAGTTCCCCAGTGACTGGGAATTCTCAAAATAGGTGTCACAGTGACTAGCTCTTCTCTGTGGTGGGTGCCTCTGTGACTGATTCTCCTCTGTGATAAGTGTCTTAGTGACTAAGTCTTCTCTGTGATGGGTGCCCTAGTAACTCCCTCATCTATAATGAATAATGAATGAATCTATAATGAATGCCCTAGGAACAAGTCCTCCTCTGTGCTGGGTGCCCCAGTGACTGGCTCTCTTCTGTAATGGGTGTCCAAGTGATTGACTCTCCTCTGTGATAATTGTCCTGTGACTGGGCCACCTTCATAATGGGTGCCCCAGTGACTGTCCCTCTTCTGCACTTGGTGACCCAGTGACTGGTCCTACTCTATTATGGGTGCATCAGTCACAGCTCCTCCTATGTGGTTGGTTCCCAAGTGACTGGTCCTCCTCTATAATGGGTGTCCCAATGACTAGCCCCATTTTTCACCCCAGTGACTAGCCCTCCTCTGTGAAGTTTGCCCCAAAGACTGGTCCTCTTCTATAATAGTTCACAGTGACCAACCATCTTCTGTCATAAGTGCCATAAGACTAGACCTTCTCTGTGTTAAGTATACCAATGACTAGTCCACCTCTATCATGGGTTCCCCAGTACCTGGCTCTCTTCTGTAATGGGTCCCCAATGAGAGCCCCTCTTCCATGATTGTTGTCTCAGTGACTGACCCTCCTCTCTGATGAGTTCCCATTGAGTACACCTCCTCTGTGATGGCATGCCCAGTGACTGGCCCTCCTTTCTGACGTGTGCCCGAGTGACTAGCCCTCTTCTGTGATGGATGACCTTGTAACTTAGCTTTCTCCATAATGTGTGCCTCAGTAAAAAACCTCCTTTGTGATGGATGACCTATGACTACTTCTCAGTGATGGGTGCCAGAGTGACTAGACATCCTTTTGAATGGGTGGTCCAGTGACTGGGTCTCCTCTATAAAGTGTTCCCCAGTGACTGGCCCTCCTCCATTAAGAGTGCAACAGTGGGAGACGGGGCAAGATGGCGATGGCATAGGCGAACTGGTAAGATTCTCTGAACGTGAGTTCCCAAAAAGGCTATTACTTCTCTTCCCCCATCCCCCAGCCCACCACCAACCGTGCTGGTGCCAGGCCTGGGAACTTCTCACGCAAGGCCAGATATTGCGCACCCCCCAACACTGCTGCTGTTCTACTCATGTGTGGAAGTCTGCAGTCCCAGCCCCCTCCAGATCCCTCCCCAGCTGCATTGTCTCCAGCCGGACACCCGGCACCCGGCACTGTCGGTCACACAGGGAGGCTCTGGGCGCCCGCCCCTCAGAGACTCTGGTCCCTTTTCTGGCTGAAGTACTCTGTAGGGGGCCCAGCACCACTCTCGCTGCTCACCGCATTCCCTTTGGAACTTTGGAGCTCTGGAACTCTGGGTCCACCCTGGCTGAGGCACTCAGCGTGAGACCCCAAGCCGGAGGACCCAGACAAGCGGAGAAAAACAGATCTGCTTAAACTGCCTCTCCATTCTCCAGGCAGAGACTTCCATTGCCCCACCCACCTATCAACAAACTTTACCTCATTTCCTAAGGAAAGATATTGCAGCGTGTGGGGGAGTTTTGGGTCCCTGCTCCCTCCGGCCCTCTCCCTGGCTCCATTGTCTCCAGCCCCACACCCGGCACCCGGCACCGCCGGTCACAAAGGGAGGCTCTGGGCGCCCGCCCCTCAGAGACTCCGGTCCTTTTCCTGGCCGAGGTACACTGTTGGAGGCCCAGAGCCACTCTCGCCGCACACTGCCTGCCCTTTGGAGCTTTGGAGCTCTGGAACTCCGGGCCCACCCTGACTGAGGCACTCAGTGCGAGACCCCAAACCGAGGGACCCAGACAAGTGGAGAAAAACAGATCTGGGTAAACTACCTTGCTACTCTCCAGGCAGAGACTTCCATTGCCCCGCCCACCTATCAACAAACTTTACCTCAGTTTCTAAGGCAACAACTCGAAACAGGAGACAAAGCCCCACCCCTACACTACAACAAAAAACAAAAGGGAGAGGCTGGAATCAGAGATCACAGAAGTGACTCTAGTCTGATCGCTTATTTTGACTTATGATTTTATCAATGAAACTGCTGGTTTAGATCACCTTTTGTGTTTACCTTCTGACTTAAACTGTTTCTTGATTTTATTGGCCTGTATCTGTGTAACTATCAGTATTCTTTAGGGAATCTTTCTTACCTGTCTTTCTTCACTTCTTCCCAGCCCTGTGTCTCTCTCTCACCTGATAGTTGGTATGTATATCTGTTTTCCCTCTCGCACTTCTCTCTTTCTAACTCCCTATTGACCCCCCTTCCTCCATTATTTTCCGCTTTTATATGCCCCCTTTTTAAATCTAGGGACCAAGGCTGCATACTGCTGAATAGACAGACTGTAAAGCAGAGGGAAAAGTGAACAAAACCAGAAGACCCTCATAAGGAAGAACAGGTCATTGCAGAAGAGAAATAAAAGCAACCCCACCTTCCCTCAAAAACAGAATTGAAGAGGGGGAGGGAAAGGGGGAGAGGGAGAAAAATCTACAGAAATGAAGAAAAATCAAAAGAAGAGTATGGGTCTCTCCCAGACGCCTGGGAGAGGAGACATTGAGAAAACTGACTTTGGAATGCAAACAATGAAAAGTCCCCAGAACGAAGGGTCTCAAAATGCAAATGTAGATATCAAAACAATAATGGAGAGATTAAAAAGAATTGAGGAGACACAAGAAGAAACTAGGAAGGAGCTGATATCTGAGATAACAGTAATAAAGAATACTGTGAATGAAATAAATAACAAATTGATAAGCATGGAAAGCGGAATTACCCAAGCAGAAGAAAGAATCTCAGAGCTTGAGGACCAAAATATAGAAATAACCCAAACTCTTAAAAACACAGAAAATAAGCTCAAAAAGACAGAACAAAACCTTCAAGAGATGAGTGATTACCTTAAGAGGCCTAACCTAAGAATAATCAGACTCCCTGAGGCAGAAAGAGAAACAGAGACCACATTGGAACAAACTTTCCATGAGATCATTCAAGAAAACTTCCCTTATCTAATCAGCGATGCAAAAATTCAAACACAAGAGATTCAGAGATCCCCCACAAGACAACAAATGAGAAGACCAACTCCTAGACACATAATAATTCGCCTAAATAAAGTAGGCACAAAAGAAAAAATCCTAAAGGCAGCAAGAGAAAAAGGCCAGATCACCTACCATGGAAGACCAATCAGAATAGCAGCAGATTTATCTGCAGAAACCCTGCAGGCTAGGAGAGCTTGGAGCCCTATCTTCAAAGTCCTAAAAGATAAACAATTTCAACCAAGAATAACCTACCTGGCCAAGCTAAGCATCATCAGTGAGGGAGAATTAAAATCTTTCCCAGATATCCAATCCCCAAGAACTTATGCTGCCACCAAACCATCTCTACATGAAACACTTAAGAAAGTACTAAACACAGAAGAAAAGGAAAAAAGAACAACATTCTTCACAAAAGTACAGGGAAAAGAATAAAATATACACGAACCAACCCCCAAACCAAAAGAAAGACAAAAAAGAAAAAAAAAGAAAAAAGAAGAAACCGAGTGGAAGAACAACAACTCAATAAGAGCTCCATGATGGGACGAACTCTCACATTTCAATAATTAGTCTGAACGTGAGTGGACTAAATGCACCACTGAAAACACATAGAATGACAAAATGGATAAAATATCACCAGGCAACAATATACTGCCTTCAAGAGACCCATCTCACTAGAAAGGACATACACAGACTCAAAGTAAGAGGATGGGAAACAAATTTTCAGGCGAATGGAACACAAAAGAAAGGAGGAGTCGTGATCCTAATTTCAGACAAAATACCATTTAAGCTATCAAAAATTAAAAAAGATACAGAGGGCCATTACATAATGATAAAAGGTTCACTCCATCAACAAGAAATATCTATCCTAAACATAAATGCACCCAACATAGGTGCGCCAACATTCATAAAGCAACTTCTAGGAAAACTAAAGAAAGACATTGATTCTAACACCATAATAACTGGGGATTTTAATACACCACTCACAACCTTAGACAGATCATCAGGACAAAAAAACAGCAAGGAGTTCCGGAACCTCAATGAGACTATGGACTAAATGGACTTAATTGATACCTATAGAACACTCCATCCAAAGACCACAGAATACACATTCTACTCATCACCACATGGAACATATTCTAAGATCGATCACATAACTGGTCATAAATCAAGCATAAGCAAATTTAAAAGGACTGAAATTCTACCATGCACCTTCTCGGACCACAGTGGAATAAAAATAAACATTGACACCAACAAAGTCCCTCCAAAACCAACAAAGACATGGACACTAAACAGCATGATGCTAAATAACTCCTGGGTCATTTATGACATCAAAACAGAGATCAAAAGATACCTGGAAACAAATGAAAATGAAGAAACATCTTACCAAAATCTCTGGGATGCCTTAAAAGCTGTAATAAGAGGGGAATTTATATCCCTACAAACACACATGAGGAAAATGGAAGGAACAGAAATTAACAACCTAACAAGCCACCTAAAGAAGCTGGAAAAGCAAGACCACAAAAACCCTAATTTCAGCAGAAGAATCCAGATCACCAAAATAAAAGCCCAAATCAGGACATAGAAGACAAAAGGATAATAGAAAAATAAATGAAACAAAACGCTGGTTCTTCAAAAGGATAAACAAGATTGATGGTTCCCTAGCTAGACTGACCAAGAAAAAACGAGAAAAAAACCAAACAAGCACAATCAGAAACACAAAAGATGCAGTCACATCTGACCCTGAAGAAATAAAAAAGATCATCAGAGACTATTACGTACACTTGTATGGAAACAAACTTGAAAACCTTAAGGAAATGAAGGACTTTCTGACATCACACAACCTACCTAAGTTGGAACAAGAAGAGATTGAGACCCTAACTAAACCAATAACAATCAAAGAAATCAACTACATAATAAGAAAACTTCCTACAAAAAAAAGCCCTGGGCCAGATGACTTTCCAGCAGAATTTTACAAGATATTTAAGGAGGAGCTGATACCACTCCTACTGAAGGTATTCCAGGCGATTGAAAAAGATGGAACGCTCCCCAAATCATTTTACAAAGCCAACATCACATTGATACCCAAGCCAGGTAAAGATCCAGCAAAGAAAGAGAACTACAGGCCAATATCTTTGATGAACATAGATGCTAAAATTCTCAACAAGATCCTAGCAAACCGGATTCAGCAATACATCTCAAAAATCATCCATCATGACCAAGTAGGCTTCATTCCTGGGATGCAAGGCTGGTTCAACATTCGTAAAACCATAAATGTTATTAAATACATTAACAGATGTCAAAACAAAGACCACATGATTATATCATTAGATGCAGAAAAAGCTTTTGATAAAATCCAGCAGCCCCTTTTTGATAAAAACCCTTGAACATCTAGGCATACGGGGAACATACCTCAAAATAGTAAAAGCCATCTACGAGAAACCCACAGCAAGCATACTCCTAAATGGACAAAAATTAGAACCATTTCCCCTGAAAACTGGAACAAGACAAGGATGCCCACTCTCACCCCTCCTGTTCAACATAGTATTGGAAGTCCTGGCTCAAGCAATCAGAGAAGAGAAGGCAATCAGGGGTATCCAAGTAGGAAAAGAGGAAGTCAAGTTATCTCTCTTTGCAGACGACATGATTGCATACCTTGAAAACCCAAAAGAATCTGTCAAAAACCTCCTTACACTGATAAAGACCTTTGGCAAAGTCTCGGGATACAAAATAAATATACAAAAGACAATCGCATTTCTCTACACCAATAATAAACAAACAGAAACCCAAATAAAAAACACAATTCTATTCACAATAGCCGCAAAAACATGAAATACCTTGGCATCTTCCTAACCAGAGACGTGAAAGACCTTTACAAGGAAAACTACAAAACACTGCTCAAAGAAATCAAAGTTGACACAAACAAGTGGAAAAATATCCCATGCTCATGGATTGGAAGAATCAACATTGTGAAGATGTCCATCTTACCTAAGGCAATCTACAAATTCAATGCAATACCCATCAAATTACCAGCAACATTCTTCTCAGACCTAGAAAAAACAATGCAGGAATTCATATGGAAACACAAACGTCCATGAATAGCCAGAACAATCCTCAGCAAAAAACACAAAGCAGGTGGTATCACACTGCCAGACTTCAAACTTTACTATAAAGCTACAATCATCAAAACAGCTTGGTATTGGTATAGGAACAGGAATGGATCAATGGAATAGAATTGAGATTCCAGAAGCAATACCTCAATTTCTCAACCAACTCATCTTTGACAAAGCCCCCACCACCTACCACTGGGGAGAGGAGAACCTATTCAGTAAATGGTGCTGGGAAAACTGGCTGACCACATGCAGAAGATTGAAACAGGACCCCTATCTATCCCCATGCACAAAGGTTAATTCCAAATGGATCAGAGACCTAAATGTAAAACCTCAAACCATAAGAACCTTAGAAAATGAAGGAAAAACCCTCATGGAAATCGGAACTGGCCTCCAATTCCTGAACAAAACCCAAAACCCACGCTCATAAGAGAGAAAATAGAGAAGTGGGACCTTATTAAACTGACAAGCTTCTGCAAAGCCAAAGAAACCATCAAGAGAGCAGGAAGACAGCCTACAGACTTGGAAAAGTATTTGCCAACTCCAGGTCCGACAAAGGCTTAACATCCTGGATCTACAAAGGAACTCAAGCGTGCTGAAAAGAAAAAAACAAACAACCCCATTATAAAATGGGCAAAAGATATGAACAGACACTTCACAAAGGAAAACATCCAAGCAGCCAACAAACACATGAAGAAATGTTCAACCTCACTAATCATCAGGGAGATGCAAATCAAAACCACACTGAGATACCACCTAACCCCAGTCAGAATGGCAATTATCAACAACTCAAAAAATAACAGCTGCTGGAGAGGGTGTGGTGAAAAGGGAACACTTCTACACTGTTGGTGGGAGTGTAAACTAGTGCAACCTCTGTGGAAAGCAGTGTGGCAATTCTTAAAAGCTCTAAATACCAATCTCCCATATGACCCCGTTATCCCCCTACTGGGAATATATCCTGAAGAACACAAATCACTTTATACAAAAGATACCTGCATGCGCATGTTTATCACAGCATTGTTCACAATAGCAAGAACCTGGAAACAGCCATGCTGTCTCTCAAAAGAGGACTGGATTTAAAAAATGTGGTACATATACACGATGGAATACTACGCAGCCATAAAAAAGAACAAAATCATGAATTTCGCAGCAACCTGGATGGAACTAGAGTCTATAATACTGAGTGACCTCTCACAGAAACAAAGATCCGAGTATCACGTGCTCTCACTCATATAATGGACCTTAAACATCCAATGCAATACTATACGAACATGACTGACCGTACTGGGAAACTATGGTGGGGGGAGGGAAATGGGATTAACAGTAGCAAATATCTGTCTGGGTACGGGGAAACATCCTATATGAACAGGGTGCCTGAATGAAACGCAATTGTATACCTAACCCTTAACTGTACCCCACAACTTCACAATAAAAAAGAAAAAAAAGAGTGCAACAGTGACAGAAATTTTTCTGTTTGATGCCCTAGTGACTGGCCCTATTCATTTTTGGTTGCCTCAGTGAATAGCCCTCCTCTGTGATGGGTATCCAACCTAATGTGTCTCCTCCATAATGACTATCTTAGTGACTGGCTCTTCATTGTAATGGGTGTCCAAGTAACTGGGTCTCCTTCAAAATATGTGCTGCAGTGACAGTAACTCCTCTGTGATAGTGCCCAAGTGACTGACCTTTTTATAAGATGGATGCCCCAGTGGCAAGCTCTTCTCTGTCATGGGTTCACAGTGACTTGCCCTTTCTATTAGGGGCAACCCAGTGACTGGGCTTCCACTGTAATGTGTGCCACAGTGATTGACTCTTTCTGTGATTGATTACCCTCCTCTGTGTGGATGGCCAATGCCCCAGTGACAGATCCTCCTCTGTGATGCGTGCCCATGTGACTGTCCAAGTTCTGTGAAAAATGCCTCAGTGAATGATCCTCTTCTAGGAATGGTAACTCAGTGACTAGATTTCCTCTGTAATCTTAACCCCAGTGAATGGCTTTCCTACATAATGGATGGCACATTGACAAGTGCCACTACATTATGGGTGGCCCAGTGATTGTGAATTCTCTGTGATTTCTATTCCAGTGACTTGTCTTCCTCCAAAATAGGTGCTCTAGTGTCAAGCCCTCTTTTGTTATAGGTGTCTCAGTAACTAGGCTTCTTCTAATTTGGATGCACCAGCGATAAGTCTTCTTTTGTGATTATTATATCAGTGACTGGTCCTCCTCAGTGATGGGTGCCCCAGTGAATGGCCCTTCTTTAGGATGATTGTCACAGTAACTGGCCCTCCTCTATATTGGGTGACCCAGTCCTTGGTCCTCCCCTATTATTGGTTTCATAGTTTCAAGCCCTCCTCTTTGTGGGTTTGTTAGTGACTAGCACTTCTCTCAGAGGTGTGACTCCTGACAGGCCCTCCTCTGTGATAAATGCCCCAGTGAATGGCTCTTCTCTGTGATTGGTGCACAGGTGACAGAGTCTCCTCTGTAATGAGTGCCTCAATGTCTTTTTATTTTCTGTGATTGGTGTCCCAGTGACTAGGTCTCCTCTGGTATCAGGGCCCAAGTGACTGGCTGCCTTCTGTGATTGATGCCTCAGTGATTGTCCTTCTTGTATTTTTAGTGACACAATGACTGGCCCTCCTCTGTGATCAGAGCACCAGTGACTGGCACTTATCTGTGATTGGTACCACAGTGACTGTCCTCCTCTGTGATGGGTGCTCCAGTGACTGGCTCTCGACTGTTATGGGTATCCCAGTGACTGGCCTCTTCTGTGATGGGTCTTACAGAAATTGGTTCTCATCTATAATTGGGGTCCCAGTGACTAACCCTCCTCTATATTGGGTGCCCATGAGACTGGCTCTTTCTGTGATGGATGATACAGTGACAGTCCATCTTCTGTGATAAATGTTCCAGTGACTGGTCCTCTTCTTTGATGGGTGCCCCATGACTATTCCTTTCTTTGTGAAAAAATGACCTAGTGACTGATCCTCTTCTGTGATAGGTACACCAGTGAATAGCTTTCTGCTGTGATCACTGGTCAAGTGACTTGTTCTCTCACATAATAGGTTCCTCATTGACTAGTCCTAATCTATTATGGGTGCCCCAGTGATGTGGCCTCCACAATGCTTTGTGTCCAATGAGTGACCCTCCTCCATAGTGTATGCACCAGTGACTAGCCCTCTTCTGTGATAGGTGTCTGAATTCCTGGGCCTCTTCTAAATGGGGGCTCCATTGGCTGAAATTCCTTTGTAATTTGTACTCCAGTGACTGGCTCTCCTCCGAATATCTTTCCCCAATGACTAGCCCTCCTCTCTGATGGGTATTCCAGTGACTGATTCTCCTTAGTGATGGGTGTCACAGTGACTGGTTCTCCTCAGTGAAAATTCTACAGTGACCAATCCTCCTCTGTGAAAGGGACCACACTGATTTTTGCCTCCTCTGTGATTGCTGGTCCAGTTACTGGCCCTGATGTGTAATTGAATCCCAAGTTACTGAGACCATCCTAATGGGTGTACCAGTGACTGGCCTTCATCTGTAATGTGTGCTCTAGTGACATCCCTTCCTCTGCGATGGGTACTCCAGTGACTGCCCCCTTCTGTGATACCTGTTTTAGTGTCTAGCCTTTCCCTGAGATAGGTGTACCAGTAATTGGGCCTCCTTTAATAATTGATTGTCCTTTGACTGGGATTCCTCTGTGATTGGTGCTGCAATGATTGGCCTTCCTGTAAGTTGGAATCCACTGTGGGTCCTCTTCTGTAATGGGTATCCAAATGACTGGCCCTTTACTGTAAAAATGCCCCAGTAACTAGTCTTCCTTTGTGATGCACCCCAAACTAACTTTCCTCTGTGAAATCTGTCCCAGACACTGGTCTTCTACTTGAGGAGTGTCTCAGTGACTAGCGTTCCTCCATTATGGGTGACCGATTCACTATGTTTCCTTGGTGATTGACGACAAGTGACTGGTTCTTTTCTGTAATGTCTGCCCCATTTAGTGGCCTTCCTCTGTGAAGAGTGTCCCAGTAACAGGATCTCCTTCAAAATTGGTGGAAAAGTGACATTACCTCCATCGTGATGGATTCCCCATTGAATGGACTTCCTCTGTGATTGTTGTCCCAGTGACTGGCCCTCCTCCATAATGAGTGCCCCAGTAACTGGCCCTCCTTCAATATAGGTACCTCAGTGATTGGGCTTCATCTGTTATTTGTGCCCCTTTGCCTAATCCTCCTCCATAATGGTTATACCAGTGACTCCCTCCTCTGTGAAGGTTGTCCCAATGACCGGCCCTCATCAATAATGAGTCCACAGTGACTAATTCTAATTCATTATAGGTGCCACAGTGACTTGCCCTCCTCTGTGTTGAATGTACCTATGACTAGCCCTCTTCAGTGAGGCATGGCAATGTGTTTGGCCTGATTCTGTGATGGGTGTTCCATTGACTGATACTCCCCCATTATGTGTGCCCTGGAGACTGCCCCTCCTCTGTGATGGGGACTCCAGTGACTGGCCTACTCTGTGATGGGTGTTGCCATGACTGGCCCTCTTCAGTTATGGCTGTCAAAATGAATGACCCTCCTCTGTGTTGGTTACCCTGTGACTACACCCCCCCTGTGATGGGTGCCCCAGTAACTGGGCCTCCTTTGTGATGTGTGCCCAGTGACTAGGCCTCCTCTGTGAAAAATGCCCCAGTGACTGATTCTCCTCTCTGATTGTTGACCTAGAGACAAAATTTCCTCTATGATAGCTGCTCCAGTGACAGGATCTCTTACATAAGAGGCATGCCAGTGACGAGTCCTTTTTCATGTTGGTACGCTAGTGAGTTGCCCTCCTCTGTGATGTGTACCCTAGTGAAAAGCTCTGTCCTGTGACTTGTGTCACAGTGACTAGTCATCCTCTCGGATGGGTGCCTTTTTATCTGACCCTCTACCATGATGTGTGCCCCAGTGACTGATCTCCCTCTATGAAGAGTGCACAAGTGACTGGCCCACTTCTGTGATGACTGTCATAGTGATTTGTCCTTCTCTGTGATGTGTGTCACAGTGATAAATCCTCTTCTGGGATGTGATTCTCAGTGACTAGCCCTCCTCTGTGATGCATAGCTTTTTGACTGGCACTCCTCTGTGATGGATACCCCAGTGAAATGCCCTCCTCTTTTAAAAATGCACCAGTAACTGATCCTCCTCTGTGTGGTGTGCTCCAGTGATTGACTATCTTCTGTGATCTCTGTCAATAGATTGGCCTAATTAATGGGTGCCTCAGTGACTAGCTCTCCTCCATTATGGGTGCCCAGTCACTATGCCTCCTCAGTGACTGGTGCCACAAAGACTGAATGTCCTCTATAATGTATGCTGTAGTAACTAGGCTTCTTCTATGAAGGGTGTCCTACTAATTGGAACTCCTTCATGATTGGTGCCCAAGTAATATGACCTCCATTGTGATGGGTTTCCCAGTGACTGCACAGCCTCAGTGATGTGTGTTTCAGTGAATGGCCCTCCTCTGTGATGGTTCTCTCAGTGACTGGCCCTCTTCCATAATGGATACCACAGTGACTGGCCCTCTTCTTTTGCTAGGATCTTGTTGAGAATTTTAGCATCTATGTTCATCAAAGATATTGGCCTGTAGTTCTCTTTCTTTGTTGGATCTTTACCTGGCTTGGGTATCAATGTGATATTGGCTTCATAAAATGATTTGGGGAGTTCCATCTTTTTCAATCGCCTGGAAAACCTTCAGTAGGATTGGTATCAGCTCCTCCTTAAATGTCTTGTAGAATTCTGCTGGAAAGCCATCTGGACCAGGACTTTTTTTTGTAGGAAGTTTTCTTATTATGTAGTCGATTTCCTTGATTGTTATTGGTCTATTTAGGGTCTCAATTTCTTCTTGTTCCAACCTAGGTAGGTTATGTGATGTCAGAAAGTCCTCCATTTCCTTAAGATTTTCAAGTTTGTTTCCATACAAGTGTACGTAGTAGTCTCTAATGATCTTTTGTATTTCTTCGGGGTCAGATGTGACTTCATCTTTTGTGTTTCTGAT
The DNA here is from genome assembly GCA_027257055.1 of Cephalopachus bancanus. Lineage (NCBI taxonomy): Eukaryota > Metazoa > Chordata > Mammalia > Primates > Tarsiidae > Cephalopachus > Cephalopachus bancanus. The sequence continues at coordinate 7,107 of JAPVLO010002942.1, read as the reverse complement.
TGTGCTTATTTGGTTTTTTTCTCGTATTTTCTTGGTCAGTCTAGCTAGGGGACCATTGATCTTGTTTATCCTTTTGAAGAACCAGCTTTTCGTTTCATTGATTTTTTTGTGTTATCTTTTTGTCTTCTGTATCCTGGATTTGGGCTTTTATTTTGGTGATCTGGATTCTTCTGCTGAAATTAGGGCTTTCGTGGTCTTACTTTACCAGCTTCTTTAGGTGGCTTGTTAGGTTGTGAATTTCTGTTCCTTCCGTTTTCTTCATGTGTGTTTTTAGGGAAATCATTTCCCTCTTACTACAACTTTCAGGGCATCCCAGAGATTTTGGTAAAATGTTTCTTCATTTTCATTTGTTTCCAGGTATCTTTTGATCTCTGTTTTGATTTCATCATTGACCCATGAGTTGTTTAGCATCATGCTGTTTATGTCCATGTCTTTGTGGGTTTTGGGGGACTTCGTTGGTGTCAATGTTTATTTTTATTCCACTGTGGTCCGAGAAGGTACATGGTAGAATTTCGGTTCTTTTAAATTTGCTTATGCTTGATTTATGGCTGAGTATGTGGTTGATCTTAGAATATGCTCCATGTGGTGATGAGAAGAATGTGTATTCTGTGGTCTTTGTATGGAGTGTTCTGTAGGTATCAATTAAGTCCATTTGGTCCAAAGTCACATTGAGGTTCCGGATCTCCTTGCTGATTTTTTGTCCTGATGATCTGTCTAGGGTTGTGAGTGGGGTATTAAAGTCCCCAGTTATGATGGTGCTAGAGTCAATATCTTTCTTTAGTTTTCCTTGAAGTTACTTTATGAATGTTGGCACACCTATGTTGGGTGCATATATGTTTAGGATAGATATTTCTTGTTGATGGATTGAGCCTTTTATCATTATGTAGTGGCCTTCTGTATTTTTTTTGATTTTTAATAGCTTGAAGGGTATTTTGTCAGAAATTAAGATCACTACTCCTCCTTTCTTTTGTATTCCGTTCGCCTGAAAGTTTGTTTCCCATCCTCTTACTTTGAGTCTGTGGGTGTCCTTTCTAGTGAGGTGAGTCTCTTGAAGGCAATAGATTGTTGCCTGATGATATTTTATCCATTTTGCCATTCTATGTCTTTTCAGTGGCGCATTTAGTCCATTCACATTTAGGCTAATAATTGAAATGCAAGAGTTGATCCCTGTCATAAGGTTCTTACAGATTTGTTCCTGTTTGTTTTTTGTCTTTCCTTGGGTTTTGGAGTTGGTTCATGTGTGTTTTTAATGTTTTGCCTATACTCTTGTGAAGAATGTTGTTGTTCTTCTTTCTTTTTCTTCTGTGCTCAGTACTTTCTTAAGTGTTTCTTGTAGAGGTGGTCTGGTGGCAGCGTAGGTTCTTAGGGATTGGATATCTGGAAAAGATTTCAATTCTCCCTCACTAATGAAGCTTAGTTTGGCTGGGTAGGTTATTCTTGGTTGAAATTGTTTATCTTTTAGAACTTTGAGGATAGGGCTCCAGGCTCTCCTAGCCTGAAGGGTTTCTGTAGATAAATCTGCTGCTATTTTAATTGGTCTTCCCTGGAAGGTAGTCTGGCCTTTTTCTCTTGCTGCCTTTAGGATTTTTTCTTTTATAGCTACTTTGTTTAGGCTAATTATTATGTGTCTGGGAGTTGGTCTTCTCATTTGTTGTCTTGCAGGGGTTCTCTGAATCTCTTATGTTTGAATTCTTTCATCCTTGATGAGATGAGGGAAGTTTTATTGAATGCTTTCATGAAATGTTTGTTCCAGTGTTTCTTCTGTTTGTCTCTCTGCCTCAGGAAGCCCAATTACTCTTAGGTTTGGTCTCTTGAAGTGATCATTCATCTCTTGCAGGTTTTGTTCTGTCTTTCTGAGCTTCTCTTCTATGCTTTTGACAGTTTGGGTTAGTTCTGTGTTTTGGTCTTCGAGCTCTGAGATTCTTTCTTCTGCTTGGCTGATTCTGCTTTCCATGCTTATTAGTCTGTTATTCATTTCCATCAGTATTCTTTACTGCTGTCATTTCTGACAACACCTCCTTCCTATTTTCCTCTTTTCTCTCCTCAATTTTTAAAATTCTCTCCATTAATGTCTTGATGTCTGGGTTTGTTGCATGTAACCAGTCATTCCGGGGCTCTTCATTGTTTGTGTTCCAGAATCTGTTTTCTCAGTGTCTGATTTCCCAGGGGTCTGTTTGAGACCTATAATCTTCTTTTGGTGTTTCTTCATTTGTGCAGTTCCCCCCCCCACTTTTTCCTTCCCTCCACGTCACTGTCTTCTTTAATTCTGTTATTCAGGGGTAAAGGGATTGGTTTTACTTCTGTTTGTTCAATCTCCTATTCTTTATGTATGCTCTCTTACTTTGTTCAATTCTGGAGTTGCACTGTAGGTTGGGGGTGGTCTTTTTTGCAGTTTTGAGATTTACTTAGGGGGGGAGCTGTGATTAAAAATCTATCTGCAGGTCCTGGTATTCACTGATAGTTGTGTGGATAATCTAGAACCCACTTCCCACTGCCTTGGAATCTGTCCGTGCAGTGGGGCTGTAGGTTTACTCCCTGAAATAAAATGTAGTTAGCAGAGGGGAGAGAATGGAGCAGACAGTGGGTTGAAGAGGGGGTTGGATAGATAGAGGAGTAAGGGGGGAAACAAACGAGTGTGCCAACAAATAGAGAGAGAGGCCTATACTGAAACAGATAAAAACAATAGACCACAGCTACAGACAAACCAACTCTCATACAAAAAAAAAAATAAATAAAACATATATTGATGCTAGCATACAAGCTAAACAACCACCTTATTGGTGTGCTGTTCCTCTATACAAAGATATGGTTTACAGAGAGAAGATAGAGAAGAAAAGGAAGAGAAAAAAGAAGAAAAGGAACAATACAGTAGGAATAGAATTAAGTCATTAAACTAACAGAATCAATGAAGCACACTCTGAGACATTCGTTTAAGTCCAATTTCCTTTCAGTTCTGATTTCTAGTTTTCTTTTCAAGCTGGCAAGTTAGTTTGCAGTCAGGGTTAGTTGCCCCTGTTTTGCTGTGAAGGATCACCCTCTGTTCACCACTCTGGCCTATGTCTTTTTCAAGCTTGTTTCTCCCGTTTTGGTGTTGTTACCTTGAATCGCCAGCAGGTGGTGCTATCTCAGCTGCTCGCCCCAGAGGGGCTGGGGCCAGACAGGAACAGCAGAGGCTGAAGATGGCTGCCTGCCTCAGGGCAGACGGCAGGAGACTTACGGCAGGCAGAACGTCTCGGTCACAGGAGAAGTGGCAGCAATCCCAGCAGATCTTCCCTGAAGGGGCTTGAAGGACTGAAGTGGGTCGCCTTGGCCCAGGTGATGTGATGTACTATGGTTGCCATGGAACCCGCAGAAGCAGCGCCGGGAGGGGGGGCTAGGGCTGTTGTGTCGGTGGTGGTGCCATTTTTCTGCAGTGACTGTCCAGTCCGCTGTGATGCCCCAGCGGTGGCAATGGCCGAGCTCTGTATGAAGAGCAGGCTGCGATGTTGGGGTCTGCAGCCCCCAGGGCGAGAGTCAGAGACCCACTGCAGTTCTCCTTTGCAGAGAGTTTCACAGAATGGGTTGCCCCATCGCCATATTGCCACTTCTGTTTTTTCGTATTGTCAATTTCAAGCTGCATATGCTAGAGCACCCCAAAAGCTTCTAAACTTTTGATTTCCGAGAAGCAGAGTTCACAGCAAAACCTTTGGGTCTCAAAAGAAATGGAATCCCCCTGAGGTCTTTTGGAGGACTCTGTGAGGCCCAAGGACAGCTTTGGGATAGCTTTTTCCAGCTGTTACTGGGTAACACTGAGCAGCAAAATGATACACCCACACTTTATGTTTAACTGGAGCTTCAGTGAGTTCAAGTGTGAGTTTCCACCACTCCCAAGATCTAAAACAAGTAGTGAAGTCCTTGATTCACTTCCAGGCAGACCTGTTGTCTTCCATTTTATGGTCCTGTTTTCTTGCCTGAAATAGAAGGAAAGAAGACTGGCCCTCTTCTAATAGGGGACCACAGTGACTAGTCCTGTGTGAGGGTTGATCCAGTGACTAGTCCTTCTCTGAGAGGGGTTGCCCTCATGGCTGACTCACCTCTGTGTTGGGTTCCCATTGACTGACTGTCCTCTGTTATGGGGGACCCACTGGCTGTACCTTTTCAGGGATGGTTGACTCAGTGACTGTCCCTTTTGTGTGATCTCTGTCCCAGTGAATGACCCTCCTAAGGGATGAGTCATTCCCTCCTTTTTGTTTTATGCATAATTAAGTGGACTTCCTATGTGATTGGAGCAATCGTGACTGGCTGTCCTGTGTATTTGATGCTCCAGTGACAGCCCCTCAACTGTGATGTGCACTCCAAAGACTGTCCCTTCACTGTAATAGGTGCCTCAGTGACTGACATTTTTTGTGATGTGTCTCATAATGACTGGGTCTCCTCTCTGATGGGAGACCCAGTGACTGGCTCTCATATGTAATGGGTGTCACATTGACTGAATGTCTCTCTGTTATGGGTGCCTCGGTGATTATCCTGTTTCTGTGATAGGTGCACCATGGACTGGCCCTACTTTGTGATGAGTCCCATAGTGATTGGTCCTCTTTTGCAATGGGAGCCCAAGTGACTGGGCCTCCTCTATAATGGGTTCCCCAGTAAGGAATCCACATTTGTGATTTGTGGCCCAGTGAGCGTCCTCAACATGGGTGCCCAAGTGACTTGTCCTCCTCTTTGTTGGATGCTCTAGTGACTCATCCTCTTGTGTTATGGATGCCCTCTATAATTGGTCCTTCTTCACAATAAGCTCTCCAGTTAGTGACCCTCCCTCCTCTGTGATGGGTGACTCAGTGACTAAGCCTCCTGTGATTGGTACCCAAGTGACTAGTCTTCCTCTGTTATAGTTGCCACAGTAACTATCAGTCCTCTGTGTGTTTGTTCCAGTGACTAGTTTCTCTCTGTGAGATGTGTCCCCCATGACTGGCCCACATTTGTGATGGTTTCCCAAGTGAATTGACCTTTTGGTCATTGTTGTCCAGTGCCTTTCCCTACTTTCTGATGGTTTTCCTAGTGACTGACACTTCTCAGTGATGGGTTAGACAGTTGCTGGACTCTTTTGGGTTGGCTGTCAAACTGACCCTCTTCTCTGATGGGTGCCCTAGTGACTGGCAGTGATAGGTCCTCTTTTGTGATTGATGACACAGTGGCCAGGTCTCCTCCATAATGTGTGCCCTAGGGACTGGCCCTCCACATTTATCAGTGTCCCAGTGGCTAGTCCTCCATTTTGATGGTGCTGCATTGAGTGACCCTCCACCATAATGCTATCCCCAGAGACTGACCTTCATCCACAATGGGTGCCCTTGGGATTTGTTCTCCTCCATTATTAGTGCCCCAGTGATTGGGTTCCATCTGATTGTGGCCCAGTGACTGGCCCTTCACCCTAATGGTTCCCCCAGTGACTAGCCTTCCTGTGAATATTGTCCCAATGACAGGTCCTCCTCCATAATGGGTTCCCCAGTGACTGGTACTCCTCTGTCATGGGTACCACAGTGATTAACCGTCCACTTTTTTGTGTATCCCAGTGATTATACTCCTCTTGAGGAGTGCTCCAGTGACTAACCTGCCTGTCTCTATAATGGTTGCACCAGTGACTGGTCCTCCTCTGTGATGGATGCCCCAATGACTCTCCCTCTTCTGTGATAACTGTCCCAGCGTCTTGTCCTCCTGTGTAATGGGAGCCCCATGAATACACCTCATCTTTGATAGTTACCTAAGTGACTGGGTCTCCTCTTTGATCTGTACCCAGGTGACTAGCTCTCCTCTGTGATGTGTGTCTCGGTGACTGGACCTCCCTTTAAGGGCTTCCCCAGTGACTGTCCATCCTCTGTGATGACTAACCCAGGGACTAGCCCTCATTCATAATGTATACCCAGGTGACTATCCCTCCTCTGTGATGTGTGCCCAGTGACTACAGTTTCTCTGTGATGATTGACTTAGTGAATGGCCCTCCTGTGTTATGGGTGCTGCAGTGAATGACCCTCATCTGTTGTGGTTGTCCCCGTGACTGGCCCACATCAAAAATGGTCCACCAGTTACTTGCCCTCCTCTGTAATGGGTGCCTCAGTGACTGTCCGTCCTCTATGACCAGTGCAGAAGTGACTGGCCCTTCATTATTAGGGGTGCCCCAGTTACTGGACCTTCTCCATATTGATTATCCAGTGACTAGTTTTCCTCTGTAATGGGCAGCCCACTTACTATGCTTCCTCCATAACGGTTGACCCAGAGATTGGTCTGTGTGTCCCAGTGACTGAACCTTCTCCATAGTTAGTGCCCCTGCGACTGGATGTCACCTGAAATGTTGCCCCAGTGTGTTGCCTTCATATATAATGGGCACCCCAGTGACTAGCCATTCTATTTGATGAATGTTACAGTAAACGGGCCTACCTCAAAATTGGTGTCCCAGTTATTGAATCTTCTTTGTCATTGCTGCCTCAAGTAATAAGTGTCTCACTATATGGGACTCCTCTATAATGGGTGCTCCTGTTACTGGCCATCATCTCCAATGGATGTCTTAGTGATTTTCTGTCTTCTGTGATGTCCCAGTGATTAGCCTTCTTTTGTGATGAATGACCCAGTTTCTGGCCCTTATCCATAATGGGTGTCTCAGAGTCTGGCCTTCTGCTGCTGTGGGAGTCACAGTGACCAGTCTACCTCCATAATGTGTGCCTCCATTACTAACAAACTTCTGTCATAGGTGCCGATGTGACTATCACCCCTCCAAAATGGGTGCAGAGTGACTCACTCTTTTCTGTCATGAGTGCCCTAGTTAATGTGCCTCCTCTGTGATGTGTACATAAATGACTGGCTCTCCTCTGTGTTAGGTGCCTCAGGAACTGGGTCTCCTATTGACGTGTCCTTCAGTGAAAAGGCCTCCTACATTATGGGTGCCCCAGTGATTTTGCCTCCTCCGTGATTGGTGTCCCAGTTACTGGCCCTTCTTCATAATAGGCGTCCTTGTGACTAGCCCTCCTCTATCATGGGTGTCCTTTGACTGTGCCTCCTCTGTGATGAGTACCTCACTGATTGGCCCTCCTCTTTGCCTCAGTGACTGGGTTCCCTAATGACGTTTACTTCAGTGAA
>JAPVLO010002941.1:0-27662 GCA_027257055.1 Cephalopachus bancanus | reverse complement strand
TTGTTTATTAAACAGTTATGACCCATTTAACGCTAGCCAAAGGAGTTTGTATGGCTTGGTTGAAAGACTATGAAGGAATGGAACAGGTATACCTGTGTGGACACCTCTTTCCATCTCCTCTGACTGTGTGATTGAAGACCAGGTACTGGGTATTTAGTTTTTCTCAAGCTCAGTTTCTGTACCTATACAACAAAGGTCAAGTGATTCAACAATCTACTCTATGCCAAGCGCTGTGCTGTGTATGTTCTTGACATGTCTTTTATCTTTTAATCTGTATTCACTTCCATTTCATGGATAAAAAAATAGGGAAGCTTACGGGTTTTTTATGAGGGTCAAATGAGAGAGGGCTTGAAAAGTACCAGGCACAGGTCTCATATCTCATAGGCACTCAAAAAATATATGCACAATCCCCCAGTGTCCTCTGAAAAAGGCAAGAGAATGAACTCAAATCATAGATGAACTATTTTAACTTTTTGAGTACCTATTTATTTTTTGCTGTGAAGATGTGCTCATTTTTCTTTCCCGGTGTATTTCTACCCTGTATTTCGGGTTTCACATTTTATCAACTACGTGAGTCTTCCATAGTCAATTCATGAGTGCTGATTTTTTCCTTCCTTCAGATTTCTGTAACTTCGAATGTATGCCTTTGTGTCTGGATCCATACATCATTCATTCTACTGGCTTTTTGGTCTATTTTGTAAACTTGGAGTCTAAGGCTTCTAGCCTAATTTGATAATTTGCCACACAAAGATTTATTTTTATTTTTCTTTATTTTTTTATTTTAAAGATGTGGGGTAAAATTCAGGGTTAGGTATACAAATGTTCATTAGCAGGTAATCTTGTTGGTGAAGTGTGCCCTTCTCTCCTCTGGCAGTTTCCTCAACTGCCAATCTCACCCTTGTTCCCTGGCAGTTTCCCACTACTACCAATCCCTTTCTTATAGTATTATGATAATTGTTCAAGGTCCGCTTATGAGTGAGAACATATGGTACTCTGCTCTTTGTTTCTGTGATAGATCATTGAGTATGATCAACTCTAAACCCATCCAGGTTGCTGCGAAGTCCATATGTTTGTCCTTCTTTATGGTACATAATATTCCATTGTGTATATGTACCACATTTTTTTTATCCAGTCTAGCTTCGATGGGCAGCATGGTTGGTTCCATGTTTTGCTATTGTGAATAGACTTGCAACAAACATACGTGTTCAGGTATCTTTTTTGTAGAATGATTTGAGTTCCCCTGGGGATATTCCATAGGGGAATTGCTGGGTCATATGGAAAGGGCAATTTCTGGTTCTTTCAGAAATTGCCACACTGTCTTCTAAAGAGGTGGCACTAGTTTGCATTCTCACTAGCAGTGTAGAAGCATTCTTTTTCTCTGCATCCTCGTCAGCATTTGTTGTTTGTTTTATTTAAAGATGGCCTTTCTTACTGGGGTTAGGTGGTATCTCAGGGGGTTTTGATTTGCTTTTCTCTGATGATGATGGGTTGAGTATTTTTCATGTGTCTGTTGGATGCCTGAACATAGTCTTCTGAGAAGTGTCTATTTATGTCTTTTGCCCACTTTTTAAAGGGGCTATTTTTTTTTTCCTTTCAGCACGTTTGAGTTCCTTATAATCCTAGATGTTAGGTCTTTGTCAGATAAACAGTTGCAAATATTTTTTCCTATTTTGTGGGCTGTCTCCCTGCCCTCTTGATGTTTTTTTTTGCTTTGCAGAAGTTTGTTAGTTTAATGAGGTCCCACTTGTCTACCTTATTTCTTAAGGTATGGACACTTAGGGTTTTGATTAGGAATTGGTTGCCAGTTCCAATTTCCATAAGAGTTCCCTGCATTTTCTAAGATTCTTATAGTTTGAGGTTTTAATTTAGGTCTTTGATCCACTTAGAGTTAATTTTTGTGTATGGTGATAGGTAGGGGTCCTGTTTCAGTCTCTTGCATGTGCTCAGTCAGTTTTCCCAGCACCATTTATTGAACAGGTTCTCCTCCCCCCAGTGTTGAAGGCTTCGTCAAAGATGAGTTTGTTGAGAAATTGAGGCTTTGTTTCCCGGAATCTCTATCCTGTTCCATTGGCCCATATCCCTGTTCTTGTATCAATACCAGGCTGTTTTTATTACTGTAGTTTTTAAAATAAAGTTTGAAGCCTGGAAATGTGATACTTCCTGCTTTGTTTTTTTTGCTGAGGTTTGTTTTGGCTATATTGGTTGTTTTGTTTCCATATGAATTTTTTATTGTCATTTTCAGGTCTAAAAAGAATTATGAAATTTTAATGGGTATTGCGTTGAATCTGTAGTTTGCCTTTGTAGGTGGACTTTTTTTTTTTTTTTTTTTTTTTTTAAAAATCAGTATTTTTTATTATCGTTTTGTAGGGTACAGTTAAGGGTTAGGTGTACAATTACGTTTCATTCGGGCCCCCTATTGATAAGAGGTGTTTTCCCAGCCCCAGTAGATATTAGCTACTGTTAACCCCACCCCCCCCCCATAATTTCCCAGTACCATCAGTCATTTTCTTATAGTATTACATTGGATGTTCAAGGTCCATTATATGAGTGAAAACTGTGATATTCTGATCTTTGTTTCTGTGAGAGGTCACTCAGTATTATAGACTCTAGTTCCATCCAGGTAGCTGCGAAATCCATGATTTTGTTCTTTTTCATGGCTGCGTAGTATTCCATCGTGTATATGTACCACATTTTTTTAATCCAGCCCTCTTTTGAGGGGCAGCATGGTTGTTCCGGTTCTTGCTATTGTGAATAACGCTGCGATAAACATACGTGTACAGGTATTTTTTTTATAGAGTGATTTGTTTTTCTTCGGGGTATATTCCCAGTAGGGGGATTGCAGAGTCAAAAGGGAAAGGGTCAATTTTTAGAGCTTTCAGGAATCGCCACACTGCTTTCCACAGAGGTTGCACTAGTTACACTCCCACCAACAGTGTAGAAGTGTTCCCTTTTCACCACAGCCTCTCCAGCAGCTGTTTTTTTTTGAGTTGTTGAAAATTGCCATTCTGACGGGAGTTAGGTGATATCTCAGTGTGGTTTTGATTTGCATCTCCCTGATGATTAGTGGGGTTTGAGCATTTCTTCATGTGTTTGTTGGCTGCTCGAATGTTTCTTTTGTGAAGTGTCTGTTCATATCTTTTGCCCTTTTTATAATGGGGTTGCTTGTTTTCTTCTTTTCAGTACGTTTCAGTTCCTTGTAGATCCAGGATGTTAAGCCTTTGTCAGACCTAGAGTTTGCAAATATTTTTTCCCAGTCTGTAGGCTGTCTCCCTACTCTCTTGATGGTTTCTTTGGCTTTGCAGAAGCTTGTCAGTTTAATAAGGTCCCATTTGTCTATCTTCTCTCTTAATCCTGGGGGTTTTCGGGTTTTGTACAGGAATTGGATCCCCGTTCCGATTTCCATGAGAGTATTTCCTTCCTTTTCTAATGTTCTTATGGTTTGAGGTTTTACATTTAGGTCTCTGATCCTTTTGGAGTTAACCTTTGTGCATGGGGATAGATAGGGGTCCTGTTTCAATCTTCTACATGTGGTAAACCCATTTTTCCCCAGCACCATTTACTGAATAGGTTCTCCTCACCCCATTGGTAGGTGGTGGGGGCTTTGTCGAAGATGATTTGGGTTGGGGAATTGAGGTTTTGCTTCTGGAATCTCAATTCTGTTCCATTGATCTATATGCCTGTTCTTGTACCAATACCAAGCTGTTTTGATGATTGTACCCTTTAAGTAAAGTTTAAAGTCTGGTATTGTGATACCACCTGCTTTGTTTTTTTTGCTGAGGATTGTTCTGGCTATTTTGGACGTTTGTGTTTCCATATGAATTCCTGTGTTTTTTTTTTCTAGGTCAGAGAAGAATTTTATTGGTAATTTAAGGGGTATTGCATTGAATTTGTAGATTGCCTTAGGTAAGATGGACATCTTCACAATGTTGATTCTTCCGATCCATGAGCATGGGATATTTTTCCACTTGTTCATGTCAGCTTTGATTTCTTTGAGCAGTTTTTTGTAATTTGCATTGTAAAGGTCTTTCACGTCTCTGGTTAGGAAGATGCCAAGGTATTTCATTTTTTTTGTGGCTATTGTGAATGGAATTGTGTTTTTTATCTGGGTTTCTGTTTGTTTATTATTGGTGTAGAGAAATGCGATTGTCTTTTGTACATTTATTTTGTATCCTGAGACTTTGCCAAAGGCCTTTATCAATGTAAGTAGGCCTTTAACAGTTTCTCTTGGGTTTTCAAGGTACCCATCATATCATCTGCATAGAGAGATAACTTGACTTCCTCTTTTCCTATTTGAATCCCTCTGATTGCCTGTCTTCTCTGATTGCTCTAGCCAGGACTTCCAATACTATGTTGAACAGGGGGGAGAGAGTGGGCATCCTTGTCTATTTCCCAGTTTTCGGGGGAAATTGGGTTTCCCAAATTTTTTGTCCATTTAGGAGTATGCAGGCTGTGGGTTTCTCGTAGATGGCTTTTATTATTTTGAGGTATTTTCCCCCTTTGCCTAGATTTTCAAGGGTTTTTATCAAAAAGGGGGTGCTGGATTTTATCAAAAGCTTTTTCTGCATCTAATGATATGATCATGTGGTTTTTGTTTTGACATCTGTTGATGTATTTAATTACATTTATGGTTTTACGAATGTTGAACCAGCCTTGCATGCCAGGAATGAAGCCTACTTGGTCATGGTGAATGATTTTTGAGATGTATTGTTGAACCCTGTTTGCTAGGATTTTGTTGAGAATTTTAGCATCTATGTTCATCAAAGATATTGGCCTGTAGTTCTCTTTCTTTGTTGGATCTTTACCTGGCTTGGGTATCAGTGTGATGTTGGCTTCATAAAATGATTTGGGGAGAGTTCCATCTTTTTCTATCGCCTGGAATACTTCAGTAGGATTGGTATCAGCTCCTCCTTGAATGTCTTGTAGAATTCTGCTGGAAAGCCATCTGGACCAGGGTTTTTTTTTGTAGGAAGTTTTCTTATTACGTAGTCGATTTCCTTGATTGTAATTGGTCTATTTAGGGATCAATTTCTTCTTGTTCCAACCTAGGTAATTGTGTGATGTCAGAAAGTCCTCCATTTCCTTGGGGTTTTTCAAGTTTGTTTCCATACAAGTGTACATAGTAGTCTCTAATGATCTTTTGTATTTCTTCAGGGTCAGATGTGACTTCATCTTTTGTGTTTCTGATTATGCTTATTTGTTTTTTTTTTGTTTTTTTTGGTCAGTCTAGCTAGGGGACCATCGATCTTGTTTATTCTTTCGAAGAACCAGCTTTTTGTTTCATTGATTTTTTTAATTATTTTTTGTCTTCTATGTCCTGGATTTGGGCTTTTATTTTGGTGATCTGGATTCTTCTGCTGAAATTAGGGTTTTTGTGGTCTTGCTTTTCCAGCTTCTTTAGGTGGCTTGTTAGATTGTGAATTTCTGTTCCTTCCATTTTCTTCATGTGTGTTGTAGGGTATAAATTCCCCCCTTACTACAGCTTTCAGGGGATCCCAGAGATTTTGGAAGATGTTTCTTCATTTTCATTTGTTTCCAGGTTCTTTTGATCCCTGTTTTGATTTCGTCATTGACCCAGGAGTTGTTTAGCATCATGCTGTTTGTGTCCATGTCTTTGTGGGTTTTGGGGGGGCTTTGTTGGTGTCAATATTTATTTTTATTCCACTGTGGTCCCAGAAGGGGTTTGGTAGAATTTCGGTCCTTTTAAATTTGCTTATACTTGATTTATGGCCCAGTATGTGGTCGATCTTAGAATATGTTCCATGTGGTGATGAGTAAAAAGTGTATTCTGTGGTCTTTGGATGGAGTGTTCTGTAAGTATCAATTAAGTCCATTTGGTCCAAGGGCACATTGAGGTTCCGGATCTCCCTTTCTGATTTTTTGTCCTGTTGATCTGTCTAGGGTTGTGAGTGGGGTATTAAAGTCCCCAGTTATGATAGTGGTAGAGTCAATATCTTTCTTTAGTTTTCCAAGAAGTTGCTTTAAGAAGGTTGGTGCACCTATGTTGGGTGCATATATGTTTAGGATAGATATTTCTTGTTGATGGATTGAACCCTTTTTTCATTATGTATGACCTTCTGTATCTTTTTTGATTTTTAATAGTTTGAAGGATATTTTTTCTGAAATTAAGATGGCTACTCCTCCTTTCTTTTGTATTCCGTTCGCCTGAAAGACTGTTTCCCATCCTCTTACCTTGAGTCTGTGGGTGTCCTTTCTAGTGAGGTGAGTCTCTTGAAGGCAATAGATTGTTGCCTGGTGATATTTTATCCATTTTGCCAATCTATGTCTTTTCTTTTTTTTTTTTTTTTTTTTTTTGAGTTGGAGTCTCCTCTGTCGCCCAGACTGGAGTGCAGTGCCACTTCCGGCCACCCCAACCTCGACCTGCTGGGCTCCCGGGGATCCTTCCGCCTCAGCCTTCCAAGTAGCTGGAAATTTCAGGCATGAGCTACCACGCCCAGCTGATTTTTTGATTTTTGTAGAGATGAGGGCTCGCTGCCCCGGGAGGTCTCGAACCCCTGGCTCAGGCAATCCACTCACCTCAGCCTCCAAAGGGCGGGATTACAGGTGACCCCCGAGCCCGGCTTCTATGTCTTTTCAGTGGTGCATTTAGTCCCTTCACATTTTCTAATAATTGAAATGCAAGAGTTGATCCCTGTCATAAAGTTCTTACAGAGTTGTTACTGTTTATTTGTTGTCTTTCTTTGGGTTTTGGAGTTGGTTCAGGGTGTTTTTAATCTTTTGCCTGTACTCTTGTGAAGAATGCTGATGTTCTTTTTTTTTTTTCTTCTGTGTTCAGTACTTTCTTGAGTGTTTCTTGTAGCGGTGGTCTGGTGGCAGCGTAGGTTCTTAGGGATTGGATGTCTGGAAAAGATTTTAATTCTCCCTCACTAATGAAGCTTAGTTTAGCTGGGTAGGTTATTCTTGGTTGAAATTGTTTCTCTTTTAGTACTTTGAAGATAGGGCTCCAGGCTCTCCTGGCCTGAAGGGGTTTTTGTGGAAAAACTGCTGCTATTCGGATTGGTTTTCCTGGTAGGTAGTCTGGCCTTTTTCTCTTGCTGCCTTTAGGATTTTTCCTTTCATAGCTACTTTGTTTAGGCGAATTATTATGTGTCTGGGAGTTGGTCTTCTCGTTTGTTGTCTTGCAGGGGTTCTCTGAATCTCTTGTGTTTGAATTTTTCATCTTTACTGAGATGAGGGAAGTTTTCTTGAATGATTTCATGGAAAGTTTGTTCCAGTGTGGCTTGTTTCTCTTTCTGCCTCAGGAAGCCCAATTATTCTCAGGTTTGGTCTCTTTAAGTGATCATTCATCTCTTGCAGGTTTTGTTCTGTCTTTTTGAGCTTCTTTTCTATGTTTTTTACAGTTTGGGTTAGTTCTGTGTTTTGGTCTTCGAGCTCTGAGATTCTTTTTCTGCTTGGCTGATTCTGCTTTCCATGCTTATTAGTCGTTGTTCATTTCCATCACAGTATTCTTTACTGCTGTCATTTCTGACAACAGCTCCTTCCTATTTTCCTCTTGTCTCTCCTCAATTTTTTTAATTCTCTCCATTAATGTTTTGATGTCTGGGTTTGTTGCATGTAACCAGTCATTCTGGGGGGTCTTCATTGTTTTGTTCCAGAATCTGTTTTCTCATTGTCTGATCTCCCAGGGGTCTGTGTAAGCCCTATATTCTTTTTTGGTTTTTTTTCATTTGTGCGGTTTTTCCACTTCCCTACTTTTCCCTTTCCCCCACGTCACCTCTTCTTTAATTTTGTTTTTCAGGGGTAAAGGGACTGGTTTTACTTCTGTTCATTCAATCTCCCCTTCTTTATGTATGTCGTCTTACTTTGTTCAATTTTTAAGTTGCACTGTAGGTTTGGGGGTGGTCCTTTTTGCAGTTTTGAGATGTATTTTAAGGGGGAGCTGTGATTCAAAATTTTCTGCAGGTCCTGCTGTTCGCTGACAGGCGTGTGGATAATGTGGAACCCACTTCCCCCTGCCCCGGAGTCTGTCCGTGCAGTGGGGGTGTAGGTTTACTCCCGTAATAAAATGGGTTAGCAGGGGGGGAGAATGGAGCAGATAGTGGGTTGAAAGGGGAGTGGAGAGATAGAGAAGTAAGGGAGGAAATAACGAGTGTGCCAACAAATAGAGAGAGAGGTCTATACTAAAACAGCTAAAAATGATGGACCACAGCTACAGTCGAACCAACTCTCATACAACCACAAATAAAACATATTGTGATGCTAACATACCGGCTATCCAACCACCTTTTTGGGGTGTTGTTCCTCTTTCAAAGACATGGTTTACAGACAGAAGAAAAGAGAAGAAAAGGGAAAAAGGGAAAAAAGAAAAAAGGGGAACAATACTGTAGGAATAGAATTAAGTCATTAAACTAATAGAATCAATGAAGCACACTCTGAGACCTTTCGTTTAAGTCCAATGTCCTTTCAGGTCTGGTTTGTAGTTTTCTTTTCAAGCCGGGGAATTAGTTTGCAGTTAGAGTCAATTGCCCCCCGATAAGTTGTGAAGGACAGCTCAGGTCAGCTTTCCTTCAGCAGTTTGGTCTATGTCTTTTTCAGGGTTATTTCTCCCGTTTCGGTGTTGTTACCTTTAGTCGCCCGCAGGTGGTGCTATCTCATCTGCTCGCCCCAGAGGGGGGGGGGCCCGGGCAGGGAAAAAGGGTGCCTGCCTCCGAGCAGGCAACAGAAGCCCCCCGCGAGCCAGCACCAATCTCAGACACAGGAGATTTGGCAGAAATCCCCGCAGACCTTCCTTGAAGCCACCCGTGTGGATCTCCTCTCAGGCCCGGGGTGTGATGGCTGTGCGGGCCCAGCGCCGGGGCGCCGGGAGCGCCGGGCCGCGGGAGGCGGGGGGCGCCCGGGGGCCCCGGGAGGGGAGGCCGGGGCCGCGGGAGGGGGAGCGCCCGGGGGCCCCCAGGATGGACATCTTAACAATGTTGATTCTTCCCATCTATGAATGGAATATTTTTTCCCTTTGTTTGTGTCTTCTTGGATTTATTTGAGCAGTATTTTGTAGTTCTCACTGTAAAGATCTTTAAGGTATTTCATTTTTGTGTAGTGGCTATTGTGAATGGGATTGTGCTTTTTATTTGGTTGTCTGCCTGCTTGTTGTTGGTGTATAAGAATGCAGCGTTTTTGCATATTTATCTTGCCCCAAAGTCCTTTCCCAAAGTCCTTTATCAGTGCAAGCAGATTTTTGACAGATTCTTCTGGCTTTTCAAGGTTTAGGATCATATTGTCAGCAAAGAGGGATAACTTGACTTGCTCTTTTCCTGTTTGGATCCCCCTGATTTCCTTCTCTTGGCTAATTGCCTTAGCTAGGACTTCCAACACAATGTTGAACAAGAGGGGTGAGAGTGGGCAGCCTTGTCTTGTTCCAGTTTTCAGGAGAAATGTTTCCAGTTTCTGTCCATTTAGAAATATGTTAGCAGTGGGTTTATCATAGATGGCACTTACTATTTTGAGGTACATTCCTTCTGTACCTATGTGTTTGAGGGTTTTTATCAAGAAGTGATGCTGGATTTTAAAAGCTTTTTCTGCATCTAGGATATAATCATGTGGTTTCTGTTTTTACATCTGTTGATGTATTTAATTACATTTATGGTCTTTCGAATGTTGAACCAGCCCTGCATCTTGGGGACGAAGCCTACTTGGTCATGGTGGATGCTTTTTGAGATGTATTTTGGATCCGATTTACTAGAATCTTGTTGAGGATTTTTGCCTCTATGTTCATAAGGGATATTAGTTCCTTTTCTTTGTTGAATCTTTACCGTTTTGGATATCAGTGTGATGTTAGCTTCGTAAGATGATTTGGGGAGAATTCCATCTTTCTCAATTGCCTGGAAACTTTCAACAGGATTGGTATCAGCTCCTCCTTGTACATTTTGTAGAACTTTACATGAAGATTTAAGACAGTATATCGAATCTTCCTGTGTCCTAGCTGCTGCAATTGCAAAATGAGGAAGGCCTTAATTAAGTATACCTGGAAGCCTAAAGGTCAAGTTCAATAATATAGGGGAAAAACCTATATGAACACATATGTGAGTCATTCACAAGTACTCACTCCTGCCCCCAATCTTCCTCCAAAACTAATAATTTTGAAGCACAGATCATTTCTTATTTTTTGTTTATATCTAACACATGCCATTGTCATGCATTGTTTTGATTACATTGAAACAGGCAGTTTCCCGCATATGCTGTCATTTTCAAGATATACATTTTGAAATTTTTTTACCTGACTTCTATTCATCCTACGACACCCAATTCAGGCATCACTTCTTCTTGGAAGCCCCCTGGGCTCCTTGAAGCTGGAGTTTACCTCTACTTCCAGGGCACTATATATTTCCATAATATCACTTCCTTATTATATTACATTTTTTATATGCATATGTTATTACCATGAAGGACCTCGACCCCCTTGAGAAGTGACTTATTTTGTCCTTGTATCCTTGGAGGATAGCTCAGGTCATGAAACACAGATGCTCAATGAATAGTTGTTGAATGAATAAGTGAAGGAACACATAGAAAGAAAGTCTCTCAGGAACTGAGTGCGGCCATTGGGCAAAGCCTCATGCTAGACCCTGAGGAAGCCTGATTCCCAGTTAGCATGTTCAGCATTAAATTACCCCAAAGGCCGGCATTTTGGTGGCTCTTTGATTTTCCACCCTCTGCCATGTCTCCAACTCTTAAGATATGGAAAAGACATGCCAATAGTTGACTCATTGGTGAGCCACCATGATGATCTTTGGAAATGTAACCACAAGAGATAGCTTGCCTTTATTCAGCAGCTGGTTTATGTAACTTACAAACACGGTAATGGTTCAAATATCACTGAATTTGTATGCATGCAGTAGCTGATCTATAAAACATATAGCATTTTGAAATATTGATCTCTTCAGTGCCAGCAAGTAAGAGATATTAGTGTAGCCTGGGATTCCATTTGTAACAATGGGATTAGAGTCAGTAAGTGGAAAATTGGAATAGACCAAAATTCATGTGAAGTGGAAAGTACAGCTGGCAGTAGTGCTAAAGAAGGAGAATAACAAATAAAGGAAGCTTTATTTGAAAAGCTGACTCAACCATCAAATGGGAAAAGAGCAGTCGAATGAATAGACTTTAAAAATAGTTTTTCCCCCACCCCTTAAATTCAGCACAAAACACAATGGAAAAGGAAAAGCAAAAATTGTTTTGGGAAACAGGAAAATGTGGCATCCCTGTGATTTCCCCGTCTCTTCTGTCAAGCAAATAAATGGGAAGATGAATTCAGCAATACGTAACTGTGGTCGGGAAAGATGGAAAACATAATAGAACATTTTCCTAAAGCTTAGAAATATACCTAAAGGGACCTTGTATGTTTCTTGGAATGTCACTTTCATTATGAAGCCCTTCTAGGTCCTTATTGCCATGTCCACTTACGGAACTGATCCTCTTCTTTCATTACTTAACTCTTTGGAAGATTCTGGAATGATGGCTTGCACACTTGATTTCGTGTGTTTACTATTTCCTTTGCTTTAGGTTTTATCTGAATCTGGAGATGGAGCATCTAGCGCATTCACTGGGTCATAGGAAGCACTACATAAATGCTTTTTGACTGAGCGACTGCTGAATCCATCTAAAAGGGAAATTTAGAAATACTAAGTTCATTTCCTACTCATTAAGCTTTTGGAGAATCTCTCCCCAACAATTGTTCCTCATTCTCAGCTGAGACTAATTCCTTCTTGATTTGGGGAAAAAGAAAAACCCAATATCTCTATATTTACAAAAGAGGAAACATAGTAGATAAAAAAGCAAGGGAACAAACCGAAAATAAATACTTTATATAATATTTGTAAAATTGAGGAATGGCTTTTTGTCAAAAGTTTTCATTTCTTTGGTTCTTCCTTCTCTAGTAAACTCTCATAGGTTAGGGTCTACCATTTTCCTGAAACCAGGCCATACAAGATCATCACCTAAAAGATTATAAGGAAATATTTTTTATGCTAGGTGGCAAAGACAGTAATAGTCCCCAAATATTTTATTTGGTCATTTATACAGGAGTGCCAAAAATGTATACACATTTAAAGTATGATATTTGCTCAAAAGATGGCATTAATTGAATAAATGCTAGAGTCACCATGTGACAGGCAGGACAATGAAAGAAAATGGAAGAAGTGTGGTTGCAGGAACGTCATACTACACATTGCTACAGTAATTAAAAACTTCAAAAAGTAATACATAGATAACATGTCTTAAAATATGTATGTATTTCTTCGGTACCCCCTGTGTTTTCAGTCACCTTTCAGGTAGAGAGGTTAGGTGTCTACTTCTGGCCCTTGAAGTATTGGGACACGCTCTCTCCCTTCCAGGCTAAAGTGGTGCAAAACCCATGTGCAATTTTCTGTCTTTCTCTTATAGCAACAGAGAAGGCTGCATATTATAGATGGTGTTCTAAAAGACTGTAGCAACTCCCTCAGCCCAGGGAGTAGTGAAATCCCCATCAACCCACTGGGGACATATTGGATAAAGGAGAATTAAATGTGTGTGTGATAAGTAACTAAAATTTTGGGTTGGGTTTTTTTTTTATAGCAGCATAACCTAGGCTATCCTGACTAAAAACCCATCACTTACACATTTTCAGTAATTCTATCTTGCAGATGCTTTCAGCAATTCTTCTCTCTGTCAATCCAATCCCATCTTCTCTTTTTTTAAAAAAATTTTTTTTTTTCTGAGACTGGTTCTCACTCTGTTCCCCAGGCTGGAGTGGAGCGTTGCAATCATAGCTCACTACACCCTAGAACTCCTTGGCTCAAGTGCTCCTCCTACCCCAGCCTACTGAATAGCTAGGACCATAGGCATGTCCCACCACATCCGGCTAATTTATTTTTATTTTTATTTTTTGTAGAGACAGGTCTGGCACTCCTGGCCTCCATCAATCCTCTCAAAGCACTGGAATGGAGAGTGTAAGCCACCCTAAGAAGTCTGATTTCATTATTCCTATATCTTATAGTCTACAATGTTATGGATTTATTTTTTTTAAAAAAAAATTTTAAAGAGATTTGAACTAGGAAAAGAAGCAGGTATTTTTGCTCAGCCAGAAATTTTGATTTGCTCTAAGAATATATGTATATTCTTAATATAAATGGGTACATTTATGGATGGTAGATTCATAAGAGTTTGAGTGAAATGAAGCTGCTTGAAACACATCCTTATCCTTTGACGAGACTTCATGGCACAGAGTGACTGTTCTTTGTATAGCATTACTAGTACCGCTGAGACTCATAAAACAATTGATTTGTTAGTGTATTTTGACTGAGCAAAATAATTACATACCTATTATATGCTTAACCTTGTAGTTGCTAGCTGCTAAATGAGGGGGTGAGAAGAAGAATGGAGAATTATAAAACAGAATTGCCGTTTAAAAAAATAAACTTTATAGGTTTGAGGGAAAATATTCTGCAGTTGAATCAATAATGTAAGAAAGCAGGAAAATATTGACTAATATTGAGCAAATGTAATTTTCTATAGAGGCCCAAACACATAAATAAAAATGAATCTGCCTCCCAAATCTTATCTTTTAACCACTGTGGTGATCCCTGAGACAATTGTCCTTGGAGAGTGTTTTTTTTCTCTTCTGAGCTCTAAATTAATGAGTTGGAGTAGGTAACAGGAAGTTTATCGGGGGGGTGTAGTTTGAACTTGACCTTGAAAGATATGAAACAAGGACGGGGTAAGAAAAGATTCAATTCTAATCTTTTAAAAGAAAGATTAGAAATCAAGGGAAATAGAAATGACCAGCTGAATGGACCAGGGGATATATGCTGGAAAACAATAGGGGTGTTCCAGGTTATGAGGATTTTCTTATTATTTGATCAGAAATTTATTCTTTATTAGTTAATCTTGTTAGTTGCTCAGTCTGGAGTATTCTCTGTTGTCAATTTTGTAGTGATGGGGAGGTGACTAAAATGTAAGAACATTTCAATTTTTAACAAGGTATCTGGTTTTTAGTCATTGTAGCATCCATACAAAGCCACGGACTCATTTTCTAAACAATGTCTCGTTATCATCATCTCTCCTTTATCCTTCTTACCATTATTCTTCCACTGATGTTAACACCAAAGAGATACATAGACTAAGGTACAGCAATAAAGTTTCTATGAAAAATCTGTCATATTCTGGTTGAAACTCTGCCAAAAAATTTATCCTTTCATGTCTTCATTCACTCTTCTGTTAATTCCACAGGTGTTAGCTGAGTGTCAGCAACTGTGCCAGGAGTTAGGGATATAAAGAAGAGTGTCTTTGACCTCAGATTACTCATAGTCTTAGAAAAGAAACAGACTTACAATATCCTGGAACAAAATTTGGGGTAATTATATTAAGGTTAAGGTTAAGAAACAGTAGATGACCCGACTCCCGATAGCTGAAGTTCAAAACTGACCAGAATTTTATATGTCAACCGATCTCTGGTTTGTACTTACTTGACTTGGCTACAGCGAACATATTTCTTTTGAGTAAGTCTGATCCCGATGCCTAAGAATTGACTCAACACCTGACACTAGGAATGCTTCAACCAGCCACGTACCACATAAAATAAAAATGTGTGAACAATGACTCTCCCAAAAATTTGGGGTGTGATTGCCAAAAGGAAGAGGAAATGATGAATCCAAAAATAGCAAATAACAACTACTTGTGGTGAACCTTTCCCAACAGAATTTTAGGAAACTCTAAACAGACCAGTTCAGAGAGAAGAAACCTAGAATGTACACTAGATATGTCTTGAGAGGAAGAATGGGTACATGGAGGTTTGACTGTTATTCCCTTTCCCCCCCCAGATTCAACCTGCAGGCTTCTTTCCAGCCTGTTTTTTTTTTTGAACCAGGAAACTGATGTCTTTGCACTAACCTAACCAAGAATCCTTGCTCCACGACTTCTGAAAGATGGAAAGGTGAAAGTAGAGAGAGGGAGGGTGTTTATTCAACTGGGCGGAAATGACAGTGGCTGCCTTTCTCTTCAGAAGGCCCGGGGTCTTCTGTCCCATGATGCCCTCCTACAGCTACAGTTGCTATTACAATTACGGTGATCATCCTCACCAGGGGCTAGAAACTT
This sequence comes from Cephalopachus bancanus, assembly GCA_027257055.1. Lineage (NCBI taxonomy): Eukaryota > Metazoa > Chordata > Mammalia > Primates > Tarsiidae > Cephalopachus > Cephalopachus bancanus. Next base: position 12,587 of record JAPVLO010002941.1, on the reverse strand, counting down.
TTCTCTCTCCTTGCCCTTTCAGGCTGAGGGGTGGAGTCGCTCCCTGTGGTTGCTGGCCCCCTGTGGTGCTTCACTGTTTTTTCGTTGACTTCTTTTAACCTAATTCACATCATTTAAATATGTAAAATATTACCCTGCTTGAGTGGGGTCTGACTCTCACTGTGTCCTCTCATGCAGGGTGGTACCTCTGTGCTGGTGTTGGATTAAGACACAGCTGAGGACGTAGAGCCCAGCATTTGCAGACTGCAGAAACGGACGATGGTAACTGCCGGTTCTGGCAGGTGAAGTCCCAGCAGGCTTAGGGAACATACCGAATGGTAGCCCAGGAGCAAGAAACACACACAGCCAAGCAAGTCAGGGAAGGGCTGATAGCCAGTAATAGCCGGGCCACCGTACTGGAAAACTCAAGTGGTCTCTATTCACGTATTCTAAGTCATGAAAATATCTTTGTTGGTGTTCACAAGCCAATTCCAGTCTCAAGGTGAGAGCTAGACAAGGGAAAGTACTGAGGTGCTGGGAAACTAGTCCTTCTAGGACTGCTGATTAGGCGGGGGTTTTGGAGTTAGAAACACCACTACTGATGGTAAGAACTTGTAATGCCTCTTTCAAAAATTCGAACGAGACTATTAGCAGTTCTTCCATTTGATCTATTATTTAAACTCTCTAAGTTTTAGTCTCCTCATCCAAGAGTGAAGATAAAGATAGCCAGTCTCGTGTGAGAGGGAATCTTGGAGCAGCACACAGGAAGTATAGTCTTGGCGTAAATGTGGTGATGAATTTCTGAGCACAGCATCTGGGGTTCATTATGTGCCCTGACCAAGAAGTCTGTGAGGTGTATTCTCTTGTCTGCTTGTAAGAGAAATCTGATTTTAAGAAATGGTGCACAATCTCAGAGCAAAATTAACCACCAGGATGCCTTCGTGCTGAGTGGCCTGAATTAAGGAGCCCGGCTAACTTAAAAAAGTTTTTCCTGAAGAAAGGACAAACTCCTTCTCAGAGTTGGAAGTGAAGTCAAGTGATCAAGACTGAAAGTAAAATATTGCAATGGGGTATAGGACTTGGTTGATAATAAAATTTTCATGTGGATTATATTATGGGAAACACACACAAAACACACACCACACACACACACACCCCCACAACACCCAAATAAACCAAGAAGCATTTGTGATAAACAGCCTCAACTCTGTAAGTATTTAGCAACCCCAAGGGCATCCATGACTTTAAATAGGGAAATAGACTTCTAGCATTTCTCTAATCCTAGTCAACTCATCAGAATCATTAAACTCCAATTGCTTCCATTAAAGTTCTTTTACTGTTTTATGTTTTCAGTAGCTATTTGTTGCATGATATAGTTGAATGGCAAGTCAAGTATTCAACCTCATAATTTATTCAGAAATTGGATCTGTGACTTTTTTTGCACTTTTTCAATTTTTTTCTCAGAAAATCGATTTTAATGAGATTATATTGAATTATTTTATTGAAGGATTGTATTTGGAAAGATATTCCAGTAAGCGTTTTATTTAAGAGGCCTAAAAGGGGATTGAAAACATACATTTGTACTGCTATCCTATCAGTTACAGACTTATCCAAAACCCAAAAAATAATATTGTAATGAGCATGAACAATTCCATCGCATACATGCTATTGGAAGTAGCTCAACATTAAAAAATAGTTGATGGTTATCCAACTCAGCAAAGTATTTTCTCCTTGGTTTAGGGTTCCTTGAAACACTTCATGGCTCCATCCAGAGTTTAGTATATGCTCTGATCAGAATTGGTGACACAGCTTACCAACATCTGCAAGTTAATAAAAAATTGCAATGCAGTATACCATACTTTTAAGACATAATAACTATGTATTTGGCAAGTAGAGTGAATTATTTAATCACAGACTTCGGCAATTTCCCTAAAATTGATATGTCTGTGAATCAGTTTGGCAAAATTTGATAAGAAGTTGAGGTGGGAAGTGTTGACATAAGATGAAAGGGGCAGTAGACTGACTCTAGCTGCGAGACGGCTGCCAAGTATTGAATTAAGTAGGACCTGAAGATACAGACTAGTTGACTCAGGTGTTTTTTTTTTTTTTTTTCCCCTTTCACTTATGCACTGTGGAAAGATCAGTCCAACTAAAAGATGTGTTGAATCCAGTCATCTATGCTGTCATTCTAACTACAGCAATGGTGGGTGGGGAGGATGGAAGAAGGGAAGCCCAGTCAGGGAAGTGCTGGCTCTTGTACATGGAACTTGGGTCATGCCAACTCAGTGTTCCAGCCTGACACATCTTTCTTCTTCATATAAACCCAGACCTGCAAATGGTAAACTAATTATTTTTGCTACACTTCCAAAAAAGTTAGTAGATTAAAGAGTAAATGAATTTTGTCATTTGGACTGACTGATTTGTATTGATATAAGAGCTTAGTGAGCCACTTTAGCATTTTAAGCGCCGTTTCGGGCATTGGCAACACGAAGATGAATACAACATGGTCCCCGCTCTCTGTGAGCTTACTGTTTACCGGAGGAAGTCACACGTATGCATAAGCCAACATAGGTATGTGTCAAGTGTACTATCACAAAGCTAGATAGAACATAAAGTGGAGAAGTTGCCAATTTTCCCTGGACATAAGGATGGGGGCAGTGAGGGTGTCTAAGTGAAAGTGCAGTTGAGTCAGGGTGCACAGGTGGAGCTTTGGAAAAACTTAGTGTATTCAGTAGCTTCTAGTGGAAGCTTAGTTTGGCCAGAGAAGGACTGCAGTGAGGAAACAGGTTGCAGAAATTATCAGGGACCGATCACAGAGGTCTCTCGTGTCTTTTTGAGGAGTCTAGACTTCATTTTATAAGCATGTGGAGAAGATTTAAAGGCAGGATAGAAGCATGGTCGGGATTATGTATTAGCCAGATATCCACGGAGGGGGAAGAACTGATGGCCTATGTACAATTGGAGGTGAGGAGATGATAAGAACAATATTGCAAGAGTAGTAGTGGCTAATATTTACTAATATTTTGATATGTGCCAGAGATATAAGCTATTAATTTAGTTCTTAATATAATCCTGAATGGTAGTTACTATTAGTCTTAAACAGAAAAAATGTTTGGGAAGGTTAAACTTGTTCAAGGTAGGAAAATAATGGCTGAGCAGGACTTTCTTTTTAATTCTTTTTTTTTTTTATAAAGTTGTGGGGTGCCGGCTTGGTGGCTCAGCCTGTAATCCCGCGCCTTTGGGAGGCTGAGGTGAGTGGATTGCCTGAGCCCGAGGGTTCGAGACCCGCCCGGGCAGCGAGACCGCATCTCTACAATAAATAAAAAATCAGGGGCGTGGTAGCCATGCTTGTAATTCCGGCTACTTGGAAGGCTGAGGAGGAAGGATCGCCGGAGCCCAGCAGTTCGAGGCTGTGGTGGGGGAGTGGCCACTGCACTCCAGTCTGGGGACCGAGTGAGACTCCAACTAAAAAAAAAAAGATGTGGGGGATAATTCGGGGTTAGGTATTCAAATGTTCACCATGCAGGTACCCTTGTTGATGAGATGTGGCCCCGCTCCCCTGACAGTCTCCCTCAAACCACCAATCCCAGTCTGCCCCCCTCCACTGGCAGTTTCCCACTACCGCAAATCCCTTTCTTACAGTATTATGATAATTGCTCTAGGTTTTCTTATAAGTGAGAACATATAGTACTCTGTTCTTTGTTTCTGTGATATATCACTGAGCATGATAGACTCTAATTCCATCCAAGTGACTGTGAAGTCCGTATGTTTGTCCTTCTTTATGGCTGCATAATACGCCATTGTGCATATGCACCACATTTTTTAATCCAGTCCAGTTTCAATGGGCAGCATGATTGGTTCCGTGTTTTTGCTACTATGAATAGAGCTGCAACAAATATGCGTGTGCAGGTATCTTTTTGGTAGAGTAATTTGAGTTCCTCTGGGTATATTCCCAGTAGGGGAATTGCTGGGTCATGTGGAAGGTCAATTTCTAGTTCTTTCAGAAATCGCCACGCTGTCTTCCAAAGAGGTTGCACTAGTTTGCATTCCCACCAGCAGCGTAGAAACGTTCCTTTTTCTCCACATCCTCGCCAGCATCTGTTGTTGTTTATTTTATTAATGATGGCCATCCATACTGGGGTTAGGTGGTATCTCAACGTGATTTTGGTTTGCATTTCTCTGATGATGAGTGAGGCTGAGCACTTTTTCATGTGTCTGTTGGCTGCCAATGTATCTTCTTTTGAGAAGTGTCTAGTCATGTCTTTTGCCCACTTTTGAATGGGGCTGTTTGTTTTTTTCCTTTCAGCACGTTTGAGTTCCGTGTAGATCCTAAATGTTAGGCCTTTGCCAGATATACAGTTGGTAAACATTTTTTCCCATTCTGTGGGCTGTCCCCCTGCTGAGCAAGACTTTAACTCGGACACTTAATCACTGCTTGGTTATTTCTTCCCAAGAAAAACATGTGGCCAACGTGAGCCATGGCCAAGAAATAGCAGAGGGAAAGACACAAGGCATAGTGAAAAGACATTAAGAAGGTGGAATCCAAGACAGCTAATTTAACTGATGCATAATTTCTTCCATCTTTGTAAATATGTCAGGTCATCCAGCCCAATAATCTGTAGCTCCAAATTAACTGATTTTGGCTACTATCTTTTATTCTATAGGCATTTAAAAATTTATTTTAGAATAACTCACACGTTCTATTGAAAGCCGGAGTACCTTTAGCTTTTGAGAACAAAAAACAAACCCAAACTAAGCCTTTTAAGCTGTCAGAGGTCAAGGGTCCCTTGTGTACCCGCTGAGCTCTCAGAGCAGCCTGTGTTTATTTCTATCTTAGTATTTACCATGCCACACTAGAACAATACAGTTGCTGCCCTGTATCTTTCTCAAAATTGATGTTTTTGAGGGCAGGGATCATTTTCCAGGTCAGTGAAATTCAGCAAACATATATGGAGAGTCTGCCATACCCTAGGGGAAAGTGTTATTTTAGGCTCTGGCAATAAGTATATGTATAAGATGTAGTTCTGGCCAGACGTTAAGTGGAAAAACTTCCACATTGCCCGTCCATTCCAAAGCAGTGTGGCGGGAGCTCTCATGATGATATGTATGGGGCCCGTGGGAATATTGATGAGCTATTCTGTATTATATTTAGTCTGGGAGAAAGAAGGGATCTGGACAGGGTTCCAAGAAGAGAGGATTATGGAGGTGAGTGTTTTAAAATGTAGATTTCATTATTACTCAAGTATAGTCAAACCAACAGGCCAGAAGATGATTGTCATTGAAAAGACTGTTTATTACTCACAGGCCCCAAGAGAAGGGGGTGAGTCATACTATGCAGGACCACCGGGGAAGCACCAGCATGCAGAGGGAGGGAGGGAAGCATGGGGGCAAGGTCTTTTATTATGGTTTCTGTGGGAATGAATGGGTGGAACAAGATGAACAGGTTTAAGACTGGCTAGTTCAATCATTTCAGCAGGCTCTGGGGCTTGAGGGCTGTCCTGTCTGCAGTTGTCTGGTATCTGATCCTGGGGTAATTAGAACAGAGGGATGGTGGTCCTGAGTGTGAGAGCCCCATAGAGGAGGTGGTCAGGTTGTGGACTCTGGATTGGTTGGTTTGCATATGAAAAGTGCATTTCAGGCTAGTTGTTTGAGTTGTTTACTATCTTTAGGAACTGGCTAGCCCATGGGGGTGGGGGTGTCCTTCCAAGGTCAGCAAGGCCCCAGATGCCAAAGCATCAGAATACAGAAAATAAAAAGGCATGCTTAATACAGTCAGTCATGGGATAGTGAAAAAGAATTATCCCAGCAAAGCATTGGCCAAGGACACAGCAAGGAGACCAAAAGCTTGAGCGGATAAACTGTGAACAACACAGCACAATGTATCCCCTGAATGTTCATGATTCAGGTTCAGTTGAATTTCAGACTTCGGATGGCAAGAAATGACAAGACTGTAAGGAAAAAAAAGCAGAGTCAGGGAAAGTTGGGAGGGTCTGGAATGATCTCCTGGAAGGCACAACTTCTGGAGAGGAGACCTACTAATTAGGCATTGAGAAACAGTTACAAGAAAACCAGGCAGAAGGCCATTGTCATCAGTCAATGTGAGAGAAGATGGAGGTTTGGACCAAAGGTATAGAAGAGAAGACGAAAAACAAGGGTGTACTGAGAAGTAAAATAGAATTTATTAGGGATTGACTATTGGGGAGCATTCACTTTGTGTTATATCTCCAGGTCTTGCCATGCAGGGGGTACTCAGATCATGTTTATTAAGTAAACTAATTTCTGATCAAAAGATGCTTTTCTCTTTTTTGCAAGTTTTTACACAAGATGCTTTACTACCAGAAATCTCAAACCTGAGCTTCATTACGAAGACTGAATATGTCCTCCAATGGCTAATCCTCTTATAATGGCGGTGTCTGGCCTCTCACAAAAGAATGAAACCAATTTTAATCAAATTATACCAAATTTACTGGAGAATCATTGTAACACACAGCAAGTATGAAAACAAAAAGTTCCCCTTCTTCGGAGAGATGATTTCCCAAGCCAGATCACACCAGTTCCAATAGCAAGAGATTTGGGGTTCTTCAGTTTATTAGTTTGTGTGAGAAAATATGCTATAAATATGTTCTTTACTAGTCTTAAGGCATTTTATCTTCACAAGGTTTTTGATAAACTGGACACACCATTGAAGTGTCTAACGTTGACCCTAGATCCAAGTAAAAAAGTTGAAAATTGCTCATGGCGGAAAGCCAGTAACACCCATACCTGTCCGCCACTGGCAGGCTTCGTGATTGTTGTGATTAGTTGGGCTGAGGCAATCAGTGTAGAAGATATTGCAAGTTTAGTATCTACCTTTCTGACTGCATGCTTATGCAGAAACAAACACATCACTTTTTTTCGTTCAGAAAGGTGTTTTTAGCTTAGTTTTCAGTGAAATCTCTTTGTCCGTTATGATAAAGATTTTAATATATAGAAAAAGATACTTTAGAGAGGTTATTTCATCAATTCTCACAACACCTCTGGGAGGAAGGTATTATATAACAAATTTGATGAAATGAACAACAGCACCTTTGACAGGTTATGGGACTTGTCCATGATCTCAGGATAAGAATTTAAATCAGATTTGACTCCAGAGCTCATTGCTTTTTCCACTCTATAATTAGGTTGATCAACATCATATTATTATTATTATCATCACAAAAGTGATGCTTACTGATTATAGACTATAAAAAAACCTAACCATAACTCATTGTAAAGATTTAAAAAAAACTTTTAACCATTTTTTCCTATTTTCACATTATTATGAATATATTGCATAGGTAATTTGTGTCATTTGGAAAGATTTTTAACTCTGTTTTTGAGTGAGAGAATAAAGAATTTAAATTATATGAGAGAGGCTCAAAATAGGAAGATACATAAGCTAGAGAAGTGGAAAGAGATATGAAAAATTAAGAAACTGCACACTCAAGAATACGTCAATCATTATAACTTATTTTGAAATATTTTTGCAGTCTAAAAGGATTGGCATCCTGTCATTGCCAATACCCATACTTAGAAGACACCTGTACCATTATGCAACCAAACTTCCAGAGATTCAGTAAATTCCTATAAGAGTAATTTGCCTTCTTTCCATGTTAGTCAAATATTCCAATTACTAAATCATTCTGCCTGTTGGATCCCTTTCTCTAGATAAGGAAATGGTCACTGAAGAGTGAAGTTGTATTTTGTGAGACTGCAATTAATTATAAGATCTTGTTAACTCATCCAATACTGGAACTATGATAAAACTAGAAGAACAAATGAGTCCTTTTACTCTTTCCAAGCAATATTTTGAGACGGCAATCTGGAGCCAGCTACTCCTTGGTGACTGATAAGTTTGGGCTAAAATTAAGTAATTATTTTCAAAAAGTTAATTATTATAAACTAATGCTCAGCTTCGTTGCCTTAATAAATGAATCACCTTATTTCAGTCATGCAAATGAGCATGCACTTTGGAATCCAGCCAAGGGAGGCATAAGGACTTGAGGGAACGGAGGAGTTCTGTATGCCCTTTCTGACATCTAACTGCCTTTAGGGATGTTTTACCGGTGCAAGTTCTTTTTGTTTTAGCTGGATACAGAGTATTGTGATTGCTTAGCAACTGACATCAACACCAAGAATCAATCTATATTGTGCATGTCTAGTCTTAGAAGAAATGCGATTTGAACTATGGAGGATTGATCATGGGAAGACGCAATCAGGCGGATTGCTTTGTCCAAAGCTAGACATGCAGCCTTGTGTGGTGTGGTCAATTGTGCATGTTCAGCAGAGAAGACAGAAATCATAGTTGATGGTGAAGCCAAGTAGAGGACTAAAGAGTTGGCCCAATGTTGAGGAAAACATTCAAATTCCCAGACGGAGAGTGAAGGTGGTTCAAGAACCAAATATGGGTCATAGATCACAAGCAAGTACTGACATGAGATGGCCACAACTTTGACAAATATCTTCTTGTTGTTGTAGATGCCTTTTTTGTTTTTGCTTCACGTAGGGTTTTTTTACCCCTCTGGTGTCATTCTGATGGAATCACAATGTTGGAACATTGGAACTATCTCCAGCCAGTGAGCTAAACTTAAGAATTAGATAATACTCAGATTATTTAAGTGTTATCTAATTACTTAAGCATTAAGCTGCCTAAAAACAGATGAATAACCACTATTTTAAATAATAAATATGATAGGAACATGGCAAAAATAAAGTCACAGTCACTAGTGGTAGTTATTCCAAATAAACAATTTCATGTTTGTTAATTGAGCTTTCTCCTTTTATGAATTGTTTATTTGGAAGTTATTCCAAATAAATTCAAGCAGGCCCTTAATTAGGTTAATAATTTTCCACCCACTTGAAGTAACAATGTTTCTGACAGCCTTTCTCCCCTCATCCATAGGTTATGGGTTTTTAAAAAAAACTCAGATTCATTTTATTTCCTTGATATCACAGCGAAAAGTCAGAAACTCTCTTCTTTCCTCCACAGTAGTTATTTTTATTCACTTGTTTCAGATGACACACTTTTGTGACATATTTTCTATTATTATTATTTCCATCTGTCATTATTATTTTAGACTCTCCTGTTGATAACTTATTTCCCTAACTAATTATTATCTTCCTGAGGGCAGAACTCAAGACTTGGACTTTTGCATTTTTTTCTGACAATGCTGACATGGTGCCCTGCAGACAGCAGTTGCTAGAGGGATAGTGGCCAATTGAGTGAGAATCAACCATTACCTTTCAATGCCTTTTTAATGGGTCCTCATCACATTCTCCCATTTTCAGTGTAATGTACTTGGAAGATTTTTTTCCGTTGTTCTTTATGAAGAAAAAGGAGAAGTCTGTGTTATAAGAGACCTGGTACCTAGGATTAATCCTGTGACCCAAAACGTTTTATCCTTCTTTAGTTTTATTTCATGAAATAATTTTTACGAAAAACATATGGAAAAAAAATTTGTTAGTTATACACCTATGATGCTTTTGAGACTGACCATATTTTCATGTTTGTTAATTGAGCTTTCTCTTTTTATGAATTGTTTATGCATATCCTTTCTCCATTTATCTAATGTATTCTAAATGGTTTTCTTATACATTTATATAAAGCTCTTACATAATAACTGTAAAAAATAATAACTTTATGAATATGCTATATAAACCATTAGAGCCCTTTTGATATTGTCACTGATCTTTGATTAAACTTTTGGAAGATGATGATTACTTGGTGGAATTAAAAATAAGCTTATCATTTGTACAATATTGTTTTAAATCACATTATATATTTTGATTTTTAAGCATAAAGGCTTTTCAGTTTGATGAGATCCCACTTGTCTATCTTATCTTTTATGGCATATGCTTTTGAGGATTTGATCAAGAATTGGTTACCTACTCCAACGTGCATAAGGGTGTCTGCGCATTTTCTTCTAAGATTCTTACAGTTTCAGGTTTTACGTTTGGTCTTTGATTCATTTGGAGTTAATTTTTGTATATGGCGATGTACATATGGTCAGTCAGTTTTCTGCATATGGTCAACCAGTTTGCCCAGCACCATTTGCTAAATAAGGTCTCCTCTCCCCAGTGATTGTTATCAATGCCTTTGTCAAAGGTGAGTTGTTTGAGAGATCAAGTTTTTGCTTCCGGAATCTGTCCTGTTCCATTGGTCTATATGTCTGTTGTTGTACCAGTACCAGGCTATTTTGATTATCGTAGCCTTATAGTAAAGTTTAAAGTCTGGATACCTCCTGCTTTGTTTCTTTTGCTGAGGATTGTTTTGGCTGCTCATGCTCTTTTTGTTTCCATATGCATTTCTGTGTTGTTGTTTCCAGGTCCGAGAAGAATGATGTTGGTAATTTGATGGGTATTGCGTTGAATCTGTAGATTACCTTGGGTAGAATGGGCATCTTGACAATATTGATTCTTCCAATCCATGAGCATGGAATGTTTTTCCATTTGTTTTTGTCTTCTTTGATTTATTTGAGTAGTATTTTATAGTTCTCGTTGTAAAGGTATTTCACTTCTCTGATTAGGAAAATGCCAGGGTATATCATTTTTTTGTGACTGTTGTGAATGGGATTGTGCTTTTTATTTTGTTCTCTGCCTGCTTGTTACTGGTGCATAGAAATGCCACTGTCTTTTGCATGTAGATTTTGTACCCCATAACTTTATCAAATCCATTTATCCGTACAAGGAAGTTTTTGGCGTACTCTCTTGGGTTTTCAAGGTGTAGGATTATATTGTCCACAAAGAGGGATAACTTAACTTCCTCTTTGGATACTTCTGCTTTTCTTCTCTTGCCTAATTGCTCTAGCAAGGGCTTCCAGCATTATGTTGAACAGAAGGGATGAGAGTAGGTGACTTATAAATGCTTTTAACTTCTGTCCATTGGGCAGTATGTTGGCTGTGGGTTTATTATAGATGGCTCTTACTGTCTTGAGGAATGTTCCTTCTATGCCTAGGTGCTCAATGGTTTTTAACAAGAAGCGATGCTGGACTTTGTTGAAAGCTTTTTCTGCATCTAATGATATAATCACGTGGTTCTAGTTTTATCTCTTGCACAGCAAAAGAAACCATCAAGAAAGCAGAGAGACAGCCCACAGAATGGGGAAAAACATTGGATAATTGTGTATCTGACAAAAGTCTAACATCCAGGCACTCAAATGAGCCAAAAGGAAAACAGCAAACAACCCTATTAAACATGGGCAGAGGACATGACTAGACACTTCTCAAAAAAGACATATGAGCAGCCAACAGATACATGAAAAAAGCTCAGCCTCAACAATCATCAGAGAAATGCAAATCAAAACCACATTGAGATATTACCTTACCCTGTAATGATAGCTATCATTAATAAATAAAAAAAATGCTGACATGGGTGCAGAGAAAAGAGGATGCTTCTACACTGTTGATGGGAGTGCAAACGGGTCCAACCTGTATGGAAAATAGTGTGGCAATATCCAAAGGAACTAGAAATTGACCTTCCGTACTATCCAGCAATTCCTCTTCTGGGAATATAGCTGGAGGAGCACATTGCTGCACTATACACAATAGCAAAAACATGGAACCAACCCTTGTGCACATTGAAAGTAGACTGGATAAAGAAAATATGGTACAAATACAAGAAGAAATATTATGCAGCCACACAGAAGGACATAATCAAGGACTTCCCAGCAAATTAGATGGAACTGGAGAAAATCATTCTTAGCAATCTATTACAGAAACAAAGAACCAAATACCACATGTTCTCACGCATAAGTGGGACCTGAACATTAATCACAAAAGTACAAGGGAGGGATTGGCAGTAGCAGGATATTGCTAGGGGGGAGAAAGGGGACCTGATCCTAAACCAGGGGAAGTGTGGACCAGTTGGAGACCCAAACTTCACCTGCACAGGCATTACTTATGTGCCTAATCCTGACTTGTTCCCTACATCTTTATAATAAAATAAAGAAAAAAAAAACATAAAAACTCTTTTATGTTCATAGTACGAGAATCAAACAATGTTAGAGCAACCATATCAGTTTGCTAGGGCAACCATATAAAATACCACAGATTAAGTGACTTAAACACCAATATTCAGTCTCTCACAATTCTCAAGGCTAAAAGTCCAACATCAAGGTGTCAGCAGTGTTGGTTTCTCCTGAGGCATCTCCCCTTGGCTTTTAGGTGGCCTCTTTCTCACTGAGGCCTCACGTGGCCTTTTCTCTGTGTACTCATGCTCCTGGTGTCTCTTCCTCTTCTTATAAGGACACCAGTCTTACTTGATTAGGGACCCACCATCTTGAACTCATTCCAGAAAAAGAGTTTCAAAATCGCTTTGATGGAAAGACTAGGTGCTGGTATCAGTGCATAGATTCCCAAGGGGTGAAGGTATGCAGCATTTTTTCTAGGATGAGTTCACAAACTTAATTGTTGGACCTCACATGTGTCATGTGCATGTGTGTAGTATGTGTGTGATGGATGCATGCAATATGTGGTGTATGAGCTCATGTATGATGTGTATTTGTGTGCATGTGTGTGATATGTTTATATGCATGCCTGCGGTGTGTCTGTATGCAAGCAGGTATGTCTATGTGTATGCATGCAAGTATGTA
>JAPVLO010002940.1:0-27656 GCA_027257055.1 Cephalopachus bancanus | reverse complement strand
TCAGGAATGGGAAACCAGAGGAGTTACATCAGTGTGAAAGTTGTTTTCTCATGGTTCGGCTATGTTTTAAGGTAGTGATTCTCAAACTTTAATGTGTAAACGAATCACTATGATCTTATTAAAATATGAATTTTGATCTAATAGACCTGGGAAAAAGCCTTTGATTCTGTCTTTAGAATATATTCACAAGTAATGATGCTGTTGTTGGTCCTTGACTCATACTTTAAGTAGCATGATACTCAGGGCAAGATGAAGGGGAAGAGAGGCCAGCTGTAAGGGAACATGGCCTCGTTGACAAGTACCTGTGGAGGGCCATGGTCTCGGGATTCAGAGTTCTAAGTACACATCTGATTTTTTGCCTTTCTGCATAACCCCACAAGCCCCAGTTTTGCCATTGCATATGGTATTATATATAGTAATATTTACCTTACTGAGTTGTATGGATTTCTACTGAATCTGAAGGATTTCTTGAGCTTCCATTTATGGTATAATAGGTCTCAATAATGTTTGATGACTGTTAGGAACTCCATCTCTACAAAGACTTAGCATAATGTTCTCAAGATGCCTTGGTGCTAGAGAATAAAAGCCGAATATAGGTGTTAATTTTTGCTTTGGTGGGAGAAAAAAACCCATAAACAAGGGAAAGAAAGGGCTTGCCTATCTTTATAGTGGAAGAAAAGGGAATGAACAACATGAATATTTGTCTCATACTTTAGCTTAACACAATTGAATTTCAACTTTCAGATGCCACTATGTTGACAACATATTGGTGGGTCTATTTGGAAAATTACAATTTACAAACAGTCCCAGTTATTAAAATTCTATTTTACCTTACATGACTACAATATAAATAAAACCATGTCATTAGCCTTTTAAAATTATCTTAATGACTACCCCTTTGGAGATTAGGTCCATATCTTGGCATAAACTTGTTATAAACCATCTATGATGGTCTGACAAGTATCTGCTTCTCATCCTCTACCCCACAGAAATTTATGCTACTTTATAGAATGGACTCCTTCCTCATGATAGTGACCCTCTCCAAACACACACATACAAATGCATACATGTACTTATATATTCAAAGATATGATTCTTTGCCTGATCAGAGACTACTTATTATCCTTCAAGTATCAGCTCAAATATCACTTTTCCAGACCTTATATCTGCCACATATACCCCTTTCTGTGCACATCTCTATCATAGTACTCATGATATTATAAAGAAACAATCTTTTTATACAATATTTTGCCCTATGGATAAGTCTTTATCCTTATTTCACTAGGAAGTACCCGATGCATCTCATGGCACATGTAGTTTGAGAAAATCTGTCTTTTGAAATCCATAAAAGACCACACCACATATCTTTGAATTTCTTATTAAGGAAAACTGGCAGTCTCCTAGATTTTGAACTAAAAGTCTTTTATCTCTTTGGAAATTCTCATATATCGCTTTGAAAAATTCTCAAAAATTTAAAAACTTAAAAATTTAAAGCATAGATATTCCAATCCTTCCATGGAATACAACATTAATCTGAAAAGATCCCCTATTGAGGTTATAATTCCCTGGCTTTTTCAGTATCTACTGATAAATGTATGTGTACTGGGTTAGTGTCTCGCTGGACTAAATAGTGGGATATCATAATTAGTGAGAAATGCTGGAATATCTGTAATCACCTGGCTCTCTAATTTTGTGAAAAAATATAAGCGAGACACATCCTCAAGATCTACCTAGAGATTTCATATGGCTGATTGCATATCTATCTCCAAATCATGGGCCTAGACTGGCAGCCAGTAAAGAGTGTACTTAACGGAGTATCTGGTAGAATAATTCCATCTGTATAGTGAACACATTTTGTGCATATGAATATATTCTGTTGAGGTAAGCCAGGTTATTTGTTTTTCAAGCACCATTTTTTGACATATCATTTGGTACATAGGTTATAGTTGGAGAGCCTAACATTTTTCACCGAATATTGCTATCGAGTCCTAAACAGAAAATGATATTGACTCTAATTTGACCTCCAGTTGGTAGATATCATTTATCAGGTAAAGAAAGGGAACACTATGCACCTGCTGCTGCTACTTAAAAAATGGTGGTTAGGGTCTTGAAGGGGGATGGGAAAGTAAAAAAATCAAGTTTATTTTAAAAATCATGTGATCATTCAAAATGATAACGGATAGTTCTCACCTTTAATTTTCACACATGGAAAATTATGTTAACTTGTTTAGGAAACTGGGACAAACATTATTTAGCTTAACTGGCTACCACTAAGTTTGATCCCTGTAGACTTAGGCAGAATGTAGCAAGTGTGACAGAGGCTGTTTCTCTGAAATGAAAAAAGGAACATTGGAACATTTGGGTCCTATTATTTCCATTTAAGAACTTTCCAAATACAGAATTGCTGCACCCTCACCATAGCTGATAACTCACTTAGAATTCATACAAACTGATTAAAAAAATACAAGGGCCTCAAGCACTGCATTCCAACTGTGCGTATTCTGATTATACAAATGCATGCAGTGTGTGTCCGAAGAATGTGTCAGCTTATGGAGAACAGGGAGATTTCTAAGGCTTAGCCTCAGAGTTCTGAAATTGAACATTTGGAGAGCCAAAATACACAATGGAAAATATACATGTTCTTGCTGCTTTCAACAAGGAATGGGCTCCTCTTTCTTTGACTCCAGCAGGTGACTGTTCATCATTAAAATGAAAATGTTTATTAATGTTAATATTATATTGTGGCATCTTTACAGTTGAGAATCAAAGATTAAAAACCCTTTTTCTCCCTCTTTTATTACCAACTTACAATTGTCTTATCCTTATGTTCTTCTGTCTTCTCACCTGTTACTCAAGAGCTTTACAAAAGTGAACTTGAACTTCTCTTTTATGTCAGCTTTTGGGTTATGAAATGTGGACAATGCCCCATTAAATAATGTTTTGTATTTGATCCAGGTTACTAGGTAACACAAAAGAAGGGTAATGTGGTATTCATTTGGTGATTTTTTGTCATTTGGAGCAATCATTCCAATGGGGTTAGGATCTGGGATATTTTAAAATTATGAGCCTTGTTTATTAATCAAACTTGTACTTTAACATGTCTGCATTTGAATGGGTTTTTGTTTTGCATTATTCTCTGAACACATTGACTCTGCAAATAACACACATTAAAAATAACAGCTTGAGAATTCACTTGTGTTGGTTATTTGACATTTATCAAAATGGAATATTTTTTGTTTACAGACTGGCAAGTAATCACTGAAATACAAACCACACACACATAATGGAACATTATGGAATTCTCTAATGGTGTTGTTATTTACAGCATTACAATGAAAAGCCTAGGTGAAAGGTAATATTTAATGAGCACCTGTGGGTACCAAGTGCTAGGTTTAGTTGAGTCACACATAGTATATTCAATTTTTTTCCATCTGTAGGTCAGCAAAGTCAAATAACTTGTCTAAAGTCATCTAGCTTGTAAATGTTGGAGTTTAGGTATGTTTAATTCAAAATGTGACTTTTTTTTTTTTTTTTTTTGAGTTGGAGTCTCACTCTGTCGCCCAGACTGGAGTGCAGTGGCCGCTCCCGGCCACCGCAGCCTCGACCTGCTGGGCTCCGGCGATCCTTCCGCCTCAGCCTTCCGAGTAGCTGGAATTACAGGCATGCACTACCACGCCCGGCTGATTTTTTGATTTATTGTAGAGATGAGGTCTTGCTGCCCAGGCGGGTCTCGAACCCGCGGGCTCAGGCAATCCACTCACCTCAGCCTCCCAAAGGCGCGGGATTACAGGCTGAGCCACCGAGCCCGGCTCAAAATGTGACTTTTAAACCTGACTACACTGTTTTCAATTTTGAATTCGTCTTTTTTGTAATTACTTTTGCCTTAACTTTAAAATTTCCTTCGATAATTAAAAAAAGTGTTTTGATGCTTTACAGAAATGTTTAGCTCTTCTTTAGTCAGATGTCCCTTTAAAAATGTCATGAGGCTGAACCAAGGACTGTGGGAGTATTTTCTTTGTAAAAAGAATCCGTAAAGAATGTCCTTTTGCATCCTAGATGCTTGTGGGATATTCCCTAAACAGAATAGTTTCCAGATATGCATGAACAAAACCCAGGATTCTGTATTTAGAGCAACGTTTTTTTAAAATGTTGATGGAAATCTAGATATTATGTACCTAAAGTAGAGGGCAGAACATTAACTGCCTGCAAGCAAAGTGATTGCTTGCTTCCTTTGGAAGCTAAGAATTTCTCAGCATGAGATTTTATCTATAAACAGTACTATTTCTCTCACAGGAGGTTCATCATAAGGTCATTTTTTTACTGTCCAGATTGAAGCACTAAAATAATTATTGCTTTGTTAACATGCTAGACAAATGGGCAAAGCCATTTTAGATCTGAGTCTTTATTTGCTGAGTTAGAAAGGCATACAATGAATATTGACCCAAGGTAAATATTCACCAAATGAAAAAAAAGAAGATTGTGCAATGCACATAGGATGAAATTTGGATCATTTCTAGAGAAAGGAAACCACTCAGAGCATTCTGTATAAATCATACCTACGTCATTTGTTTTGAAGCTACTAAATTTGATCTGTGAGTGATTATTTTCTATAGCTCATGTGTAATGAATACTTGCAGTCAGATGACTGGGTATTATTTATTCAATGATTGTACAAGAAAAACAGATTGCTTTCCATAGTGACCTGGGAGGCCAAAACGTTGAGGATCTGGGCAGTGCATTAATCATAAAATTTAAAAAAGAAAAAGAATTAAATGTAGAACAAATAGGTTCATGTAGTTGTAAAACCTGGTTGCTATGCTGAGTTACTGATTACAGGTATCACGGTCTCTATGAGAGGATAGATGATTGCACTAGACTGGTGGCCTCTGTGGGTGATAAAGGCAAAGTGGTTAAAAGATTGCGCTGACTGTGAAGTCTGTCTGTTTGAGAAGGTTGTGTGTGGGTGTGGGTGTGGACGCCTACATGGTCTCAGCTGCGCATCTGCAGGCATTTCATGTGGAGGATGTTATTGTTTAACCCAGAATTGCCTAGCATTGTTATACTGCAATCAGAACATTTGTGTTATTTTAACATTGGTTTCTTATAATATTTTGCCCATCAATAATTTTTAGAAGAGGGGTGAATGTGTTCAAGAAGTAGTTTGTGAACCTTTTTTTTTCTTATTTTCTTCTGTTGCTTTATAAACTCTGAATGTCTATAAAGGCTCAAGTGTGTCCATTGTTATGCTTCCTTTTAAAATATAGTCCTTTGTTTAATTCTGCAGTTCAGTGTAAGGAGGGAGTGAATAAAATGGAGAACTTAACTTGAACTCTGTCTCTTTCCAGGCTTAAAAGTTATTATGCCATTGAGATAGAGCAGAATAAGGCTATTATAATAGCCAGGATCTAACAAAGCGTTTGGTGTCTAATAGGTCTTAGCGAATTAAATTTTGGTTGACCTGTGGTCACTGGGTACCTAACCCATATTCAAGTTACTGTGTGCTATGAGTTACCATATAACGCTGGCTGCTGCTCATTCTTCTTTTTTCCTTTGGTTTGTTTTCCTTCTGATGATCCTAAAATATGTATCTTAGCTGTCATCTCAATCTAAACAATCTTCCTTAGGGAATTCAAGAAATCAATCTTGTATTTAATCATCATTGGTGTGACCCTAGCATCTTTATATTTATCTTAACTTCTTTCTGTACTTAGTGTATCTCCCATAATCCTAAATTCTATATTGAGTGTCTCTAGGCATACTGTATTGGAATCTCAAACTCAGTACGTTCAAAGCTGACTGCATCTCTCCCCTTTCCTCCATTACTGTTAGTGATCCCCAACGTTTACACTAGAAAGTGGCATCATCTTAGTCTGTCACCACATCAGACCTCATCATACACAGTCAGTGCATTGCTGAGCCCTCCCCATTCTACCTCATCTCTGTCTCTTTCTGTAATGTCTCAGTTCAAGCTCTGATCACAACATATGAAGGCTACTGCAATTGCATGTGAACTATGATTTCTAACTCTTGACTTTTTTGTTGCTTAACATTTCAGTCAGAATGGTCTTTCTAAAAGAATAGTTTCATCTCTTGAATTTTCCTGCTGAAAATATTCTACCAGTTCCACCACAGAATTATCTTGTGGTTCCTTAGCATGTTATATAAGGCCAAGAGCTGACTCCAATTGGTTTTACCTTGCTCATTATCCACATCCTCAGGAGATGCTGTGCTCCCAGTCATACCCATCCCCTTACTTTTCAATGGAAACACCTAGCACTTGCCTGGCTTTCTGCCATTGTCTTCTGTTATTAGTTGCTTTCACCATGAATGTCCCCTGTCACTTCTTTTTCTCTCAGCTAGGGGAGCACTTACTCATTCTTGAGGTTTCTTTCCCTGACACAGAGTAAATATTTACTGAATAATTGATTAAGGTTGGGTTAGTCTGTTCACTGAAACCTTCTCAGAATACTTGGTATACACTTTTATTTACAGCAGAATTTCATAAATTCTATTGAAATTACAGAATAATAATAATAACACCTTTTTCTCCTTAGGCTGTGAGTTTCTTAAGACTCATGCCAAAACTTATTCATCTGTTCTCTTCCTAGCACATAGCCCAGTGCCTACATGTAGTAGTCACTAAATAGATATTCATAGAGCCTGACCACTAGAAAGTGTTGTCTCTGCGTTGGTGATGTGGATGAACCTTATTTCCTGGACTGATGTGGGGTGGTCTTATCATTCTGTAACCATTGTGTTTAGGATGGTTGTGACTCACCTTTTCCTGTGCAGGTTTAGTTTACAGTGGTTGAGGAACTGGAGCATATATGATAGTGCCTTTTTGGAGAGAGCTTAGTGTTAGAAATAACTGGCACTCCATGTGGACCGATATCTTTGGTTAAAGATTAAATGTCTGTGTTAGTCTGCAACATAATACCAATACATCGAGGCAGGGACTTTATGCTATTGTGTCCTGCAAAGACTAAGATCAGTCCATGGGGTTAAACTCATACTGCTGGCTCAGGTCAATAGTTTTTTTTATTGTTGTGGCTGCTTTTACTTTTTATTTAGAAGTAATTTCAAATTTACAGACAACTTATTGACAATAAAAATAATACAGAGAACTTTTCTCTAGCTTTTACTCAGGTTCATGTAAACATTTTACCCCATTTGCTTTATCATGTATGTGCTCTCTGTCTCTCTCTTTCTCAGACTTCTTCTTCTTGGACCATCTTAGGATATTACATACCATGGCTTCTGCACTGTCCATTTCAGTGTGTATTTCCTAAGGATCAGGTATTCTCAATCAGAGTGAAATTGTCAATCTCAATACATTTATGGTTGATAAAATACTTTAACCTACCATTTGTATTTCAGTTTTGTCAATTAAGTCAATACATCTCTTCAGAGCATTTTTTTTCTTTTTCCAGCTCAGGATACAGTCTAGGGTTAGGCATTGCATTTTGTTGTTATGTCTCCCTACTTTCCCTTGTTGTAGACATCTTCACAGTCTTTCTTTGTATTTTATGACATTAACCTTTTGAAGAATACAGTGTACCCCACCTCAATAGAACATACTTATTTAGGAATTTGGCAGGTCAGTAGATTTTATCTAATCATTTATCTTTCTTAAAGTAACTAGTAGCTGGATTTGAAGTACTAATAGGCAGTTACTATATCTAAATAGGTCATACTTTAAAGTTATTACTTAATTTTCTTACAATAAATTGATACTGTTTGTGGAATGTCACATAGAAATAAAACAGATCCTTTGAAAAAGTTTATATCCCAAAGGAGCAGATTGAATATACCAATTTTTAGTAAATAGATACACTCTTTCTGATACTACAAGAAGAAATAAAATGGCTATTATTGAGTTTCCATTGATAATAAAACCAAACAAAATAGTTGTATTAGCGAATAGGTGAAAGTTTTTCTTTCCAGTGAAATAGTCTTTTCCAGTTTGAAATCTGGAATGCTAAGAAGACTGAATTCTCCTTCACACCACTTTGACCAAGCAATTGATATTAAGTATTTGAATAAAAGCTTTAGTTGTCATTTTGAGGAAAGTGTGCTCTTTTGACTACAGGTACTCATAAATTAATTCCTTAGAGAATAAAACCCTGAAGGTATTAAAGCCCAATACATGAATATTTAATAGCTAGCAAATATTTAGACTGGTTAAACAAGAAAGTAAATTAGCATCAAATTAAATAAACGGCTATGGATATTTATCCCCACTATTGGAGAGAATTGTGTGGTATGGTGTTTCTGTTTGTTGTTGTTTGTCATCTGTTCTGCCATCTCAGCTAAACTCATGAATTGAGAAGCAGCCTGGGCTTATTTCCACAACATTCAGACCTTACTGTGCATTTACACTTGCTTACAATATGCTTCTCTTTTCTTTCCAAACGTGGTCATCTTTCATTTTCACACTGTAGGGTGCTCCGTACAGTCACTGAATGCAGTGCAGTCCAATTGTCACAGGCAGCTAGGTAAAAGGGAGACTGTCAAATGCCACTTTTAAAAACTTTAATTTGTTTTTCTCTCTTCATTGTTTATGATAACCTCCTATAAACTTGAAAATAGCATTTCCTTCCCTGCTGTTTTTGTCATTTGTGTTTGGAAGACAATCTTTTTCAATGAAAAAATACTTGCCTTTTACTGAGGAGGAAAAAAATGCCAAAGCTGTAGACTTTTATTTTCCTCCATAATCACAATGTTTTCTTTTCTTTCATTACTGAAGTTTTGAGTGGAGTTTATAAGAAGACCAAGGGAAGCTGCGGCTGGCAGAGGCAGGGTAAGGCAGTTGTTGTGAGCATGGACTCTGGTTGCTGTTAGAGTTTAAATCCTGGGCAGGAAATATACAAGTCGAGTGACCTTGGGCAGGTCACTCCATCTCTGTCCTCTATATTCTCACCTGGAAAATGGGAATTGCCTAACAGTATCTACCTGTAGAGTTGTTATGAGGATTTATTGAGCCAATACTTGTAGATATTTAAAATGCCATCTATAACATAGTAGATGGTGTGTATGTGTTTGTTAAATAAAAATAAGTCTCCACCTTCCTCTATATCCTTTTTTCTCATGATGTGAGTTAGTGAAAACTAGAATTCATGCTTTTCAGAGGGTCTTCTTCAGAGAGCTAGGGAGCCCTTCACTGATGAATTCTGGATCTTTTTGAAATTTAATTTTTTTTCAAAAGTCAAATGTGTTAGTTTGTCACTTATTCTTGTGCTTGACTTGTTTAAGGGAAGGCATTATTGCAAGGTTAGATATGTTTATGTGCCACTGGGCCTCTCTGATTACTCACAGCATGCCTTCATTTTGATTTGGCAGAAGCCCATTCTGTAGTTACTTGTGAAGAGCATTTATGTTGGTTTAAAATTTCTCGCTGGGCTCGGTGGCTCAGCCTGTAATCCTGCGCCTTTGGGAGGCTGAGGTGAGTGGGTGCCTGAGCCCGCGGGTTCGAGACTCGCCTGGGCAGTGAGATCTCATCTCTACAATAAATCAAAAAATCAGCCGGGCATGGTAGCGCATGCCTGTAATTCCGGCTACTTGGAAGGCTGAGGCGGAAGGATCGCCGGAGCCCAGCAGGTCGAGGCTGCGGTGGCCGGGAGCGGTCACGGCACTCCAGTCTGAGCGACAGAGTGAGACTCCAACTCAAAAAAAAAAAAAAAAAAAAAATTCTCAGATGTCAGGTATGCAAACTTGAGAGAAAAACTTATTTCCAGTGATGACCCTAGGAAGGATGTCCTTACCCTTAATAAAAGCTCCAGCTAGTATAAAAAGTAAAGTATATAAATAATATATTTTTTAAAATAGTGGTAATCCTTCAGGCTTTAACATGTCTTTTTAAAAATCTAAACATAACTCAAATGAACTATTTTTGAAGCCTAGTAGGTCAACTCGTAGTTCATATTTATTTCATTCTGAAGGCAACAACAGAGAAAATACGATCTCTTGGACTTTTAGGAATTTGGGGGTATTTCAATATGTGGAAATCATTTTTATGGCTACATGGAATAGATTGTTTCCATTATTGAGGACTCGTTCTGGATGGCAACTTTTACAACTCATTGAAGTATAAAACTGAGCTAAAGAAATCCTAAAGCAACATTTTCACAGAGGGCAAAGACAGAGTAAATGTAGACTTCTCAGGAATTTTTTTTTTTTTTTTTTGAGTTGGAGTCTCACTCTGTCGCCCAGACTGGAGTGCAGTGGCCGCTCCCGGCCACTGCAGCCTCGACCTGCTGGGCTCCGGTGATCCTTCTGCCTCAGCCTTCCAAGTAGCTGGAACTACAGGCGCGTGCTACCACGCCCGGCTAATTTTTTATTTATTGTAGAGATGAGGTCTCGCCAAGTTGCCCAGGCGGGTCTCGAACCCGTGGGCTCAGGCAATCCACTTACCTCAGCCTCCCAAAGGTGCGGGATGACAGGCCACCGACCCCGGGCTAGGAATATTAATAATCTGGTTAAGAACATATTTTAGGAGAGAAAAAAAAATCAGCTAACACTTAAGGATAGTGGATAATTAGGAGAACTTCGTATGTTGGACATCATATGATGAGTACTTAAAAAACAAATAACTTTCCAGATTATTTAAATGTTACATTTATGGATAGCAATTTTTCTCTTAACTATGTTATATAAATTTTATAACAGTAGACTTAAGCAGTGGTAAAACATTTTAAAAAATAGTGAAAGTAACTTGTTACCACCTTATGTCCACTGCCATCTTTGAATGTGTGTCACATAGCTATATTATTAGGCAGTGGTGGTAGCTCAGGAAGCCTGGTTTTCCACTGATTTCTACAAACTGCTGATCAAAAACTTCTAAGAGGGATTTTGATGAACTATTGCCATGACAGTGCTCTGTTTATTAAAAATGTTCTTTTTTGCTTATACCAATACTGAAGGTCGAAATGATTTCTTAAATTAATGAAGAAATGAGTGTTATTAATATGTAGAAAGGAGACACCACATTTAAACTGGCAGACATAAGTGCTATCATACTTTCTGTGGTTTACTGGAACATAAGAAGGGGGCTAAAGTAGTGCCATATGAGAAGCACAGTTGGAAGTGTTTGGTGAGTCCACTTAGACTTTTAAAGTACATTCATTCTTTATCTTCCCTTAGGAGGAACCCTGAAAAAAGGAGACAAATTTCACTATCCAGACAGAGTGCATGTTACAAGTTGTGTTAAGTGAAGCTTTAGTGAAAGTTCCATTGCCTCGTTCTGTAAATCGTTCCAGGAACTCTTAATGGTTAGATTGTTATCAATAAATTTCCCCCACATTTTCGTTTTCTGAGACCTGAATTTGTGCCAGAGGCAAACTCCAAAATTTTATACTTGGATTTTCCCTCTTATTGTCATATTTTATAACATCGTGCACTCAACAATTTTCCTCTAGGGATATTCTGAATTTCTGGAATGGAGAGGTGAGAATATGCCGGAAGGATATAAATAACGAGATTTTCTATAGGGTTCGTGTTAAGTATGATGGACTAGGATTAGTAAGAAATAACTAATTATCGTGTGTTTGATTTATCTTAAATAATTTAGATATTTTGAATGGTAGTTTTGCTATACCATAATCATATTTGATGTTGTGTGTACAATTAACTGTTGTAATTTTCTTTGATGATTAAAAGATCACTTGATGTATTTTTTGTCACTTTTTAGTCTTAAAGTTAGTAAGAAACTGCTCAAATAGGGCTTGATTAACCAGATGATTTGGAGCTGCAGCTGATTTTAATGGCATGATTTAGGAAATGAATTTTTAACAATCAACACAAAACAATTTGTATTGTTCATCTATGTCAAGCCTTCTAGTTTGTCATCTTCTTTTAGATTGATACTTAAATTTAAATATTACCCTGTTTGTATGGTGATATAATTCAAGTTGGCTCTTGCCTATATTTTGCTTAGTCATTAAAAATTTTGCATATAATTAAATTGCATGAAATATAATTAGCCTAGTTTTGAGTGCTAAAGAATCAATGAGAGCAGAGAACAGATTCAAGGTTTTTGTGTTGAGTAGATACAAAGCTGCGTTTGTGTTGGTGCCAGAAATGGAGGCAGCAGGGAATCATTGAGACAGGGCAAGCAGCCAACCTGGGATCCAAGCCTGAGCTCAGTGGAGAGGGTTTTGAATATACCTTTGAGAAAGTGTATTGAAGTCAGGTGTGCAGACTGCTGTTCGGGCACATGCAGGCATAAGAGGTAAGCTATTCAGAACTCATAGGTCCAAGATGGATCAGGGAAAGACCTACTTCCTTAGTACACTGGCACAGCCTAGGAATCCATAAGAACTTGACACTGTCAGAACAGAACTAGGGCACTACTAGCAAGGAAGCTTTGATAGTTAGCCAACACTGCACTCCTGCCCCGGGAGGTTCTTAAGTGCTTTTTGTTAGACTCTCAGACTCAAAGCTTGGGTAAACGAAGATGCAGTAATTTGCCACACCTGGCAAACTATGACATAGAGTTGTTGGCATCCCCACACCTGATTAGGGCTGGCAATGATTAATTATGTAGTGAGACAGAACAATACAGTCAAGTGAGGTCATGAGCAAAGTGCTATTTTATTTGTGGTTCCTTCCCTTTTACTTTGATATTTTACCTTTAAATGAAACTTCAAGGGAATTTAGCTGGTAAAGAGGGGAAAAATAAGCCAGGCTGGGGAGAAGTCAGCACATATCCATTCATTAATTCAGTCTTTCATTCAACAAATATATTTTGAATGCCTTAGTATGTAATTACTCAAAGTGAATGAATATTCATTCATCTTTGAAATTCAAATTCCATTTTGATAATGAACAGCCCAGTGTTTATCCAGAGGTACAGAGTTAGCAGTGGGAAAATTAATTTGGATCCTAAACTTTCTTTGTTTACACAGTTCAGGTCTCTGCAAAGTCCTGGCTAGTACCCAAAAAGGTGGGCTGATCTTGGCTACGGCAGAGCAAGAAATGGTAGATATAGTAAGTGGATGTGTAATTTACATTGAGAATTGGTGTTCACTTGAAAGGTCAGAATGGGAGCATGCTGCCACTGTTGATATTAATTGCTAACTTTTATGGAGTATTTCCAATGTGCTAGGCTATGTGGTGTTAAACAAGCTTCTTCCATTACCTCATTTAATGCAGTTTAAGTAAAAATAGGTGCTCTTTGGGTTGTGTCTGTCTCTGAGGCCCTGCAGACTTGGTTACACCCTTTCCCTAGAACTGTAATAAAAATGATCTCATTTGGGCATCTGCTCACATACACAGTCCTAAAAAGCAACATAGAATTGTCACCTGGCTCAGGTCCTCTGGGAATTCAGTCTGGAGAATTCAAATTTTCCTTATTATACTTTTGATATTTCAGCAGCTGACTATACCAGCATCAACTATGTACTTCCAGTTGTAAATGGTACACATTGATTTTTTGAATGCAAGAATTTAATATTTTAGAGTTGACTTGTGCTTTTCCATATACAATTTGTCTCCTCCTTTTGTAAATGAAGGCATGCTTTTGCTTGAATACTTCAGTTTCCAGAGTATTTTCTTAGTTTCTAGAATGCATATTTTCATTTTACTTAAGTAGATAAAAGAAGTTTCAACAGAAAATACAGCTGAACTCCTTTCTCCTGAGAGAAGGAATTAATATGGTTAACATGGTGCTTCCTGATTTTGTATTCGAGCAAGTTATTTTAAGGATTGCTCTTTTACATCATATCAAAGTCAAATTATATTCCGTTTAATGTTCTGAATATATCTAGGTATACATAGTTTTGCTAATGATTTCCTAAATATGTCCATTTAGTAGGCCTTGGATCTTTTTAAAAATGGAGATAGTGACAATATTCAGTTGTAAGAAATAATACAGGGAGACCCCTTGTAAATTTACACGTTCTTCCAATGACACTTTGCAAAACTATAGTGTAGTATCATAACTTGGTTGTTGATATGGGTTGACATGGATACAATATATCTTTTTCTTGGTTTACACAATGTGTATGTGTATTTAGTTATATAAAATAAAAATATGGAACACAATGAATTTTTGTGTCATCCTTGTGTAGGGGCCATGATAATCTCTCTATTGTCCAGTTTTAGTATATTTGCTGCAGAAGTGGGCACAGACCTAGGATATACTTAAGGACTGGCTTCATCACTCAGTACTTGGGGTTTAATCCTCTGAGTTCATTGTCTTGAAATCCTTAATTTTATGGTTGTGTTTTATAAATGAAGTCTCATGGGATAATAGAACATGACTCATGGGATAATAGAGCCTTGGTTCAGGTGACTGCCGACTTGGGATGGGTTTTCTGCTGCTGTCTGCTGCTGACTTCTCTACCTTCTAGGACCCCAAACCCTATCTGGCCTTTGCCTCCAAGCTTCTGTCCAACAGCTGCTGTCCTCAGCTCCTGGCAGGGAAAGTTAGGGTCTGGAGCAAAAGCCCTGCAGGTCTCTGAGTGGGGCAATCATGTAATCATTCCATATAAGAATGCCACACTGGGTGCCTCAGAGGGGCAATTCTTTTACTCACCTCTGATCTGGATGCCTAATGCATCCTTGTGTGGAGACTGTAATGCGCCGGGGGGTCTTCCATCTCCTGTGGTTTGAGGCAGTGAATCTGTGTGTGGGAAGGAATATGCCTGACTCCCCTAGGTGGTGCACAGAGCACTGGTCTGGTGGCTGGTGGGAGGGAAAACTCAGCCGCTAGTGGATGAACAGTTTGTGTGCACTGTGGGTGCTCACGTGTGGTAGAACCCTCGAAGGCCTGCACTCACTGCATGGGTATTCCCGTGCCTGAAGGATCACAACATTAAGTAGCAAATAAGGAACACCATGGCAGGTTGAGGGAGAAGCTGCAGGAGAAAAGAAAACATTGGTATTTTAGAACCCTTAATGGCACTTTTTCTCTGCTTTTTGAGCAAGGGGCCCTGAAATTATGCAGCCCATTCTGATAGGCATAGTGTTATCTTCAGCAAATCATTTACTATACACAGTGCCCACTTGTTTTCACTGCATCATCCTATATTTGCTTCAAATCTCAGTGACATAATAAGAAGATATTCAGTGAGACTGTGTGGGGACTAGAGCAGCACAAAACCCATAATGATATAAATATGTGGTAGAAAATTACAATAAAACCCTTGCATCTTCCACTTTAATTTTGCCTCAAGGAAATGGCAAAGTGCCCGACTGGCAATAACCAGTTCCAAATGAGCAGCCAAAACTACTAGGTGCTGAAATATATGGTTTGTTGCATTTTCTCATTTTGGTGCCTGACTATAGGTTTTGAGGTTGGCATTTCAAAGCCAGAGCAGGTGCCTGCCACCTGGAAGCATTTTCTTAAGTGCGAGGCTAATGTCAACACAAGAAAACCTATTGAAGTATATTTTTAAATGACATTGAAACTGCTTTACATGTGTATACATGTCTGTTGAAGTAAAATAATAAATAGGCCAAAAAATGTTTTCATCTGGAATTCAAAGGGATATGATTTGTGTCTTGCAACAATAAAGGAGTCTTATAAAAAGGAACATGCTGATAGAAAACACTTAG
Source organism: Cephalopachus bancanus (assembly GCA_027257055.1). NCBI lineage: Eukaryota > Metazoa > Chordata > Mammalia > Primates > Tarsiidae > Cephalopachus > Cephalopachus bancanus. The sequence goes on along the minus strand of JAPVLO010002940.1, from coordinate 12,101 downwards.
GTAAAAAAATGAGAATAATTGAAAAGTTTGTAAATGTAGATTGAAGTACTAGCAAAACAAAATTAGGTTGTTTCACCTAGAACTTAGCAAATAGAGATGCTAGGATGATGGTGAAGACTAAGTTGCAGATACACCTCATTTTATTTCATTTTGTTTTATTGTGCTTTGCAGATATTTCTCTCTTTTGTGTGTGTGTGTGAACCCTGTGTTGAACACCATTTTTCTAATAGCATTTGCTTACCTCTGGTCTCTGTGTCACATGTTGATAATTTTTGCAATCCTTCACACTTTTTCATAGTTTTTATATCTGTATGGTGATCTGTGATGAATGATCTTTGATGCGACTGTTGTAATTGTTTTGGTGTACCAAGAACTGCATCCACGTGAGACAGTGAGCTTAATTGATAAATGTGTATGTTCTGACTGCTCCACCCACCAGCAGCTCTTTCCCCCTCTTCTCAGGCCTTCCTATGTTGAGATTAGGTTAGTTGATAACCCTACAATGGCCTCCAAGTGTTCAAGTGAAAGGAAGAATTGCACATCTCTTACTTTAAATCAAAAGGCAAAATTATTAAGCTTGGTGGGGACAGGCATGTTGAAAGCCCAGAAAGACCAAAAGCTAGGGTTCCTGTGTTAAACAGTTAGCTGAGTTGTGAATGCAAAGGAAAAGTTCTTGAAGGAATTTAAAAGTGCTACCCCAGTGAATGAACAAATGATAAGAAAGCAAAGCAGCCTGTTGCTGACAGTGAGAAAGTGTGAGCCATCTGGATAGAAGATCAGACCAGCCACAAAATTCCCTTAAGCCAAAGCCTAATCCAGAGCAATGTCCTAACTCTCTTCAATTCTGTGAAGACTGAGAAAGATGAGGAAGCAGCAGAAAAAAGTTGGAAGCTAGCGGAGGTTGGTGTTTGACGTTTAAGGAGATAAATTATCTCAATAACATAAAAGAACAAGGTGAAGCAGCAAATGCTGATGTTGAAGCTGCAGCCGGTTTCCAGAGTTCTAGCCAAGATCACTGATGAAGGTGGCTATACTAAACAATAGTTTTTTAGTAGAGGCAAAACAGCCTTATATTGGAAGAAGATGAAAATAAGACTTTCATAGCTAGAGAGGAAAAGTCAAAGTCTGGCTTCAAAGTTCAAAGGATAGACCAGCTCTCTTGTTAGAGGCTAATGCACCTGGTGACTTTAAGTTCAAGCCAATATACGTTTACCATTCAGAAAATCCCAAGGCCCTTAAGAATTATGCTAAATTTATTCTGCCCATGCTCTATAAATGGAGCACCAAAGCCTGGATGACAGCACATCTGTTTACAGTGTGTGGTTTACTGAATATTTTAAGCTCCCCTATTGAGACCTACCACTCAGAAAAAAAAATTTCTTTCAAAATATTGTTTTTCACTGACAAAGCACCTGGTCATCCCAGAGCTCTGATGAAGTTGGACGAGGAGATTAATGTTGTTTTTATGCTTGATGACACCACATTCATTCTGAGACTGTAGATCAAGGAGTAACTTGACTTTCAAATCTTATTATTTAAGAAATACATTTTGTAAGACTATAGCTGCCATAGATAGTGATTCCTCTGATGGATCTTGGCAAAATCAATTGAAAACTTCCTGGATAGCATTCATCATGCTAGATGAGTGAATGCTAGATGAATTCAATGTTCTCAATGATTAATAGGAGGAGAGTAAAATATCAACATTAACAGAAATTTGGAATAAATTGATTCCAGCCCTCATGAATGACTTTCAGGTGCTCAAAATTTCAGGGGAGGAAGTAACTGCAGATATGATAGAAATAGCAAGAGAACTAGAATTAGAAGTGGAACCTGAAGGTAGGACTGAATTTCTGCAATCTCATGATCAAACTTGAACAGATGAGTTGCTTCTTATGGATGAGCAAAGAAAGTGGTTTCTTGAGATGGAATCTACTCTTAGTGAAGACGTTGTGAACATTGTTGAAATGACAGCAAAATATTTAGAATATTCCACAAACTTAGTTGAGAAGTTTGATTTCAATTTTGAAAGAAGTTCTACTGTGGGTAAAAGGCTATGAAATGGCATTGCATACCACAAGAGCCATCTTTCATGAAAGGAAGAATCAGTTGATGTGGCAAACCTCACTGTTATCATATTTTAAGAAATTGCCACAGCTACCCTGATCGTAGGCAACCACCCCCCAGGTCAGTCATCAGCCATCAACATCGAGGCAAGACCCTCTACCGGCAAAAAGAATACAACTCACTGAAGGTTCAGATGATCCTTAGCATTTTTTTAGCAATAAAGTATTTTTTATTTAGCTATGTACATTGACATTATTAGACATGATACAATTGCAGACTTAATTGACTATAGTATAGTGTAAACATATTTTAATAATGTTTTATATACACTGGGAAACCACACAAAGTTCGTGTGACTCACTTTATTGCAATATTGACCTTATTGAGAAGATCTGGAACTGAACTGTCAATATCTTCTAGGTATGCTAGGTACATTTTTATGGCTCATTTTGATCTTTGAGGCCAAAGGACCTCTTGTTTTGCTTGAAAATGTACATTTTTGTGCTTGTAAATATATTTACACATTCGATTATTTCAGGATGCCTAATGGCAGTCATTTGACTCCAGTTAAGATTTTTCTTTTCCTAAACTTAGCACTAGGGGTTTTCAGGAGCATTTCTGCATATATATTGCATGAGAAATCAGTGAGCTTTAGAAGTTTCCAGGGTCAAATTTTTGTTTTAATGTTTGTCTGAACAATCTGAACCATTTCCCAGGGCTCATCTAACCAAACAACTACATTGTTTATCATTTGGCCTGACCTGAAATATACTACGCATAATGTGCTGTCTGTTTTTCAATTCGAACTACATATTTCCGATTGGATTCACTCAGTGTATTTTTTTTCTCCAGCAACCTGAAGGCCAGACAAACAGAGTTCATTGAAATCTGGGATTGATAAAATGCATTTTAATCATTAGTTTTACATCCTTATCTCTCAAGCCTACTATTAATAAGAATGGATTTTAATAATTAGTTTTACATCCTTCTCTCAAGCCTACTGTTGGATCTCAGAATGAGAACAAAATAGACTAAGTTGTCCTTACTTTCACAAAGTTGCTAAGTAGAAGCAAAATGTCCAATCCATCTTGCAGGAAAAAGAAAGAGATCTAGCAAAGGGCCCAGCCAATTGGTAGGTTGGGTAATTAATGTAAGAATAATCCTGACACTTGTGTTTGAGAGCTTTTTAAAAGTGTATTTGATGGAAACAAGCTGCTCGTGTCTTCCAGTGGTGGGTGAGATCTGCGACTTGCCTTATTTCATCTCCTGAATGTTTATTTGCCAAGCAGATTGGGCTTCTTTCAGCCAATCTGTGTCTGGGTGGATGAAGTCCCCACTACTATAGTACAGTCTTCTACATCTATTATTTCACCAAGAATTACTTCGACTTTCTAATTGTTCTCGTCTCAAGCTTATTCTCATCCCCTGTGTTGCCACAACTTTTAAGTTTTCCTCTCTTCTCTTTATTGCATAGTCCCCTTCATTGGCAACTTACAAGTACTTACATCACCTTGTGGTGATTCACACTTCCTGTAAATATTGAAAAGTACTCATGTTCCAAAGAGCAGAGCTCATGCTCTGGAGGCAGCCTGCCAGGGGTTGAGTCCTGTCTCCACCACTTACCAGCTCACTAGCATTGCGAACTTGGACAAGTTACTTAACCTCTCCTTGCTTCCCTTTCCACAACTGAATAATAGGGATAATATACTTTCTAGTCTCATAGGGAAGCTATGAATATTAAATGACTTATTTCCCATTATATATTTAGAAGATTGCTTGGCACATAGTAAGTGCTTAACAACTGTTCACCATTATTATTACTTAATCTTGTTTAACTCTGTTATGTGACCATTTGCCCTCCTATTAGCATCTTATTTTTCTGGCAACACCTGTTTATACCCCAGAAACAGAGGGTTTTTGTAGTTCATTTAGAAAATGCTGCTCTTTGAGGTGAGTTTTCTATTGCTGTTTTTCTCTAGTATTTTCTGAGTGTTGAAGGCTGAAAGGACCCAGAGTCTTCAGGAAAAGTAAGAAGGATAACAAGCTGCTCGTGGATAAGACATATGTCAATGGGCAGAAATTATCAGTAGACCAGTCCAGATGGAGAGAAAGCATAGCTAAGGTCCAAAGATTAAGAAATACAATGTACATATGTACTAGAATATAAATAGCTAAATTTACGATACTCTGACCAGTTTGAGGTGGGAGATCCGGAAGTAAAATCTTTCTCTTATGGTCAAATCTCTCTTGTGTGAGTATCCCTCAGCCAATGTGTATGACTTTTATTCTTTCTCCCGACCTATCTAGTGTAGTTCAACATCTTGCTACGTCAGGTGTTGGCTGCTTACTAGCAGCGGAAGCATTACCTAGTAGGTTGTAGAAATGTGGATCTTAGGCTGCACTGCAGACCAGCAGAATGAGAATCTGTATTTTAACAAGACATCCAGGTGACCGTTAAGACCATTAAAGTTTGAGAAGTACTAACATTTTTGGGTCTAGAGTACCATCATTCTGCTCTAGGGAACTAGGAAGAAACCAACCTGAATTCTATTTTAATAACATAATATGGACTATTTCTACAAGCATAGCACTTTAAGCCCTATGAGATTTCCCAGAAAGTCTATGTTGGCATTCTCTTGGGTGTAATTGTTATTGATTAATGTCATGATTAAAAGTGCAGCTTAGGTCTACTGGGAGCTTTAGCTCATTGAAAGAAAAAAAAAATCACCTCATTGATCTGAAGCCATCAGTCAGTCATTCTTATCTTTTCAGAAAATACTTCAGATAAATAGCAATAATCTTAGCAGTGAGAGATTTGTCTCAAGGGATAATCTTTCCAACAATGACTTGTATTGATTAAGTTCATTGCCTTTTAGCTGCTCACTTTGTTGCTGTGGTAACTCTGTTTTAAACATTAAGATGCATTTTTTTAGTTGGGATTGTACATGAGCACGGTGGCACAAAGAGGCACATTTGGGCTTCTTGTACTACTGGTGAATTACTTGCTGAGAGTCTAGTGTTCTTGTTTTTTAAATGCTACTTTTTTGAAATAAGATTCTGAAAAGAAGAGGCACTGGGCATGTTTATGGGGTAGACAGCACATAGAAAAGTCATGCTTGTATTATGATTTTTGTATCTGTGTTAGCTATCAAGAAAGGACTAAAACTGCTAGATTTATTAACTGGAGAACTTTGCTTTGTGAACAATTTACTCTTGTAAACCTTGTACAATAGTGCTCTTAGACTGTCTTCTTGCCTTTTGTATACATCTGTTTTTATGGGTGACTGAAACATTTGGAAAATCTCCAATTTGCTGTGGTTGTAGGGCAGCAAGAAAGATAAAGAGATTGGGTATAGACATTTTGAATTTGTCCTTAAATAATGAACCCAGTTGCAGATGTTAATAGTGATATTAAGATATTCAAATCATTAACATAAAATGATGTTTGAAAGTTATAAATTAGTATATCAATACTTAATAAACAAAATCACTAATTTTGGAGTGTGCATTAACCTTTCTATGTCCCTCACTTTCATGTCCAAGCAGATGCTCAGTGAATCTTAAAGACTATCCTTTCCTTAGGACCTCGCACTCCCATTCGCTGTTTTTATTAGAACATCAGTCTTTGCAGCTTGTTATTACCTCCTACTTAAACTGTTGAAATAAACGTCATGGATCTGTCACTTTCTCAAAGTAATTCATTATGTTCTAAAGTTAATTATGCTAATATAGAGTTGCAATTTTGATACTCATTGGCTCAAAAAAAATCAAAACTTGGTGGCTTCCTATTTGCAGTAAACAAACAAAAATTCTCAATCTGGTCACTTAAACTTCTTCAAAATGGCCATAGTTTACCTTAGTCTCCTTGTTCAATCTTCCTATGTATGAACCTTTTGTGTATCATTAAAATTGGACTATTTATATTCTAGTTCCATATGTACTTTGTATTTTCCAATCTTTGGACCCTAGTTATGCATTCTCTCCATCTGGAATGATTCACTCATAATTTTTTGTCCTTTATCTTTTTCCTTAAGCCTCCGGTCCTTTCAGTCTTCAATAGTCAGGCATGACTCAAAGACCAACATTTGGGTGGGGCAAAGAAAGGGCAATCATGCTTGGCTTGTAGAGCTGGCCTGTCTCATGACTGGTTCATTGAGGCAGTTTCTGCTTTTTAAGTTTTAAGCTCCAGAAATTTCTTTTTTGTTTTTCTGTTTTAGAGGCAGGGTCTTGCTCTGTTGCCTAAGCTTGACTGCAGGGTTTGATCATTGCTCACTGCAGGGCCAGACTACTGGATTCAAGTGATCCTTCTGCTTCAGCTTCTCAAGTAGCTGAGACTACAGGTGTGTGCCACCACCCCTGTCTTATTTATTGTATGTTCTGTAGAGATGGAGTCCTGCTATATTGCTCTTGGTGACATTGAACTCCTGCCTCAGGTAATTCTCTTGCTTCAGCCTCCCAAAGCGCTGGGATTACAGGCATGAGCTACTGTTCCCATCCTAGAAACTTCATTTTTTTCTATTCAGCCAGAGTTACTGTAGTTCCTAGATTACAAACCAAGCTTAATAAACCTCACAGACATATTTTTATGGACTATAATTTCTATATACCAATTCACAGTGAGCGATGAGCTTTTCAGGGTATTAGTGCCTTGCCACACCAAGGTGCTCGTGAAACAGATTTGGAAATTGGAAAGTTGCTAAATTGGCTCAGAATTGAAATATAAGGACTTGGTTGGTCTTGAAGGGTAGTCCATCTAGGTTATGGGAAAATCTTATCAGGTCACCTGATAAGATTCTTTTCCTTGGATAGTTTGATGTAAACGCTGATGGGTTCCTCAGGTTCCAATCTCTTATTGATTGCCCCAGATGACTGAATTACAGTTCTCCTTTACAACATTTTCCATTCTAATAGCCTCATTCTAAAGATGCCACCTTGTTACCTTGTTTTAAAATGAGCAACTTCCTGTCCTAATCAATTAATTTGCAAGGTAATCCAGGTCTACAAACTCACATTTAGACCCATCTACTGTGGTGCCTAAATCTGTAGATGACTGATCTCATACACTGTATGATTTTTTTGAACCTTCATAGTCTCAAAATGTGCCTTTTTTCTGAATTTACATCAGAATTCTTAAGTTGCTATATGCACTAGGTGTATTCTCTTTTGTATTTCTTTCTTAATACATTTGTATTATGGTTATTTGCAAACTGAAATTATTTACTAGTAAGTTTTAAATTGCTTAAAAGCAGGAACTGTTTTACATACGTATTTATCTTTTTCTGTAATCTCAAGTACACTGACTTTGTTTTTATAGAAATGTAGTTTGACATTCATTTCTTCATCTGTTTGTTCCCTCCCTCTTTTCCCTCCTTTCACAGACATTTATGAAATACCTATTACCTGTTAGGAATTTATAAATGTCTGAGAAGACAGTTATACAAGACATAGAGCCTAATAACATAGTTACTGCCACTCATTGGTTGCCTTAGCTATCTGTGCAATTCATACAATACCACCAAAAGGTAAGTGTTGATACCCCATTTTAAAAAAAGAAGCATACTGAAGTTCAATGAAAATAAAAATGACCTTCTTAAAACCTCACAGTTAGTGAAACAGCTGGGATTTAAGATGAGGACTCTTGCCTCAGTTGATTATTTTTCCTATTGTTTATTGGTATTCATTGGAGGCAACTTTATGGTTAAGGTACTGTGATTGTTAGTTATATGTGCCAAGTCAGTGAGCCTGCAGTGGCCAGTTGTTGGTTAAACACTAATCTGTGTGTTGCTGTGAAGGTATTTTGTAGGTATGGTTAACATCTACAATCAGCAAGCTTAAGTAAACAGTCTCTTATGCTCAGTAATGTGGACAGGCGTCACCCAATTGGCTGAAGGATTCTAGAGCAAAAATCAAAAGTAAATTTTGTCTCATATTGCAACAGCAACTCCTGCCTGAGATTCTTGTTAGCCTCCCCGCCCATGACTTTGGATTTGCCTGCTCTCACAGTGGCATAAGACATTTATACAAACACACACACGTGCATACAAGGAAACATTTATAAAACTGCTACAGACTTTTATTTCCAGAAACTCAAACAATAGCAACAAAATTTTTTTTCCTGTTTTTTAATATTAACATGCATCTGTTTGTGGAGTCTGTTGTATTCAGTTTTATTTTAAAGTGTTATAATGTAGAACAAGTCAGATATTTTCCTGAATCTGGTTGTAGTGAATATGAAGACATTGAAAAGGAAAAAGAGTAGTGATTTTAGGAATTTGGATTTCAATAGAAAAGTAATTTCAGTGTTAGACCCAATGTCATAACTATGAATTTATAAAAGTTTTTTATTTGTTTTTATAAATAAAAATTAATGCACTAATAAACCTCAAGATGTAAAATACAGATCTGTAATACATAGAAATGGACAAAAGGAGGAATAGAGTTTTAAGTGAATGTAAGTTCTCTGCTTTACACCTGGTGCTGCCTCTCCTTGGGACGGTATTTCACAGATTCACTGATTGTAAATACATAGCTGATCCTCCTTATTTGCAGTAGTTCTGTTGTGACATCATCTTAAATACTTAGTCAGCAAATACTGAATCGTTGCTCCTTGGAGAAAACAGAGTTAGTTCCTGTGAACCTCTAGTCACATTTTCCTGAACCAATTTATACATAATCTTGCTTATGTGTGTATGCTTTGGTTTAAAGACACCTTATTTAATAAACTCATGGCCAACAGCATTTTAACTTATGCACACATATTAACTTATGCACATATATTAACTTATGCACATATATTTTCTCTGTAAGACACCTCACAGCCTTATTGTACTTAGGACCATTAGACAGCACTTCAGCATTGTGCTTGGGGCTGCTTCTAAGCAGCGCATTCACCAACAAGAAACACAACATGCAAAAAATGTGGCATTAAATAGACCATGAAAAGAACTCTGTTGAGAGGATGAGAACTGAAACAAGAAAGCAATGTCAGCTGGGAATGTGCACATTGGGCAACTCATTTTTTGCTACTCTGTGCATGTCTGCAAATGACCTTAAAGGCACTACAGGTATTGATTGTGGGGTGATACATACATTTTAGCAAGTAGATGAATTTGCAGATGAGAAATTGGGAAATAATGAGGATCTACTTAAGTAATTTGGGTCTTCCTGGAGGATAAACGTATTTGTAGTGAAATAGCTTCCTCAAAAACACTCTGTAACGAGAGTACAGTGCTGCCAAAGAAAACTGTTTGGCTTCTAAACATTTTATGTTCATTTACAAGATTCCTTAATAAACATTTTTAATCCCTGCTATTACAACCTTTTAGAAGAAGAAACTGTGTGCTATAAATAACAAACTTTAACTATGGCAATACGCTTTCCTCAGGAAACACTGAGCAATTTCAGGTGTCTGTTTTGAACCACTGGCATAATTAATAAAATTAACACAAACAAACAATGAAACTGCAAGCAAAGTAATTTGTCATCTTTTCCAAAATATTAGTGGAGAAGTAAATTGTTTTCTTTCACCAAGAAATACAAAATCTGTTTATTAAAATATCACGTTTTTAACCATGTTAAAACAATTGCTTATTTAACTGAGGTTTTTACCTTTTAATGATTTTTGTCTTATTGAAATTTGCCAAGAAATTAGCAAGTCTACAACTTTGATTGTTGCATACTATTTTAGTACTTTCAGGTTAATGCCAATTCTTTAATTCGTTGTCCAACACTTAGTATGTGTAAGTTTCTTTGCTTAAAAATTCTGAATTAGCAAACCAGGGCTTTTATTGACTTAAGCAGCTGTCTAATCATGGAGGTACTCTTACCCAAGAAAGAGTAAAAGTGAGATCTGCTCTTTTAAGCTACTCCAATAAAATTATAGCTCAAGGGTAGAGGGAGTAGACCAGCTCAATTACAGGCAAGATTATCGTTAAAGAAAAGAAAAGAAAAGAATCAGTGATGTGGAAGATTATTTGAATTTTTTTTTCAAGATTCCCACCAATAGCCCATTGTACAGGGAAAAAAAAAGAGAAAAGTTAGGTTATTTCCTTATTTTGAAAAGATATTTCAAATCACTTTTCTCAGCCATTTCATAAATTAGAATGGGAGAAAATAGATGTATATTATAGCAAGTACAACTTAGTTTAGACTAGTGGAAGGGGGGACACTTCCGGAGGACTTTGATTATGAATATTTATAACCTGGAATAGATGTGAGAAGTAAATTAGAGAAATTAACATGGGCAATAATCATATTCATATAGTGACACTGACTTGGAGAGAATTATATTAGGTAGTCAGAAGACTTTAGCCTATTGCTGCTTGAAATTATGTATACATGGATCCTTAATGTTCTGGGCTTGAATTTGAAAGGCTCACTCATCAAGATTTTTAGACACATTATATTTGCTTTTGCAAATTAGAAGCTCCAACCACAGATGCAAGTATACATTGCCATGTGTGGAATTAATGCTTCAGACAGCTTATGAATATGTATGTGTATTTTGGTGGCGCTTCTGCCACATGAGTCTGAAAAGCAGTGGGAAGTGGGTGGAACTGCGTGGAACTGCATATTGCTGTCACAAAAGTGCAATTTTCAAAGAAAAAATATAGGGGCAAATTTTCATTTCAGACATGTCTTCAAAAACATAAAATATTCCCAAAGAGGAAAGCTGATATTTGTCCATTTTAATTGTTAGAATTTCTGTTGACATTTTTCACAACTTGGAAATGTTCTGAGGCCAATCTTTTATATTTAAATGTATATACATCTTCAGGATGGTTTCTGGAATGCCTTAAGTTTCAATATGTGGTGAGATTTGCATTTAGTCCAGGAGTTACAGTTGTATCTGATTGAATTATTACTGGTATGTGTTGGTTGGGTCCAGCTAAAATTTTAGTGAGAAATTTTGTTTCTGTATGTCATGAGGATATTGGTATTAACCAATGAATACCTCAAAATCATGTTTGTTTTGGAAAAGAAATGCAAAATAAGTGGTAGTGCAGGTACAATCTGTTCCACTTTATGGTCACCACTTCTGTTTCATGGTACCAGGGCAGGCTGAGGTGAAGGAATAAGAAAGCTAAGGTGAATGGCTGCTCCTGTGGTGATGTGTGTCTCTGCAGCTGTGGAATTGCTTCCAGGTTTTCTGGGCTCAAGAGGACAAAAGGTTTGCACCAACTGATTGTGGCCCCCACGGTTAGTTTGAATTAATTATCCATTATGATCAGAGCAAAGTAATCCCTTTCATAAAAGAAAAGGAAAACCTTGTCACTTAGTGATAAGTTGATGTAAGGGTCCGTCTAGAGCAGGATCAGATCACACTGACATATTTCATATGCTCTAACAGTATAATTTTGATACTTGAGACAGACACTTAAACCATTCTTTCAGAGCACATGTTAAACATCAAGTCGAACCAGTAATGGATAATAACATCATTCCTACTACTGTATCTTATTGAATTAAATTTATTACATTTGACCAATCAAACAAGTCTCACCAAGGAGATTTTAATCCATCACTTAAGCAGTATGTGTTTACAAGGCATACTAACAGCCTCCTAAAAGACTACCTGATCCAGCTTTGCATTTTCACCTGTACTTGGTGTCCTCAGGGGATTTCCCATTACCCAGTTTCATTTGGGAAAGGGAAAAGCACATTTAGCTGTTGCTTTTGATATGTAGTTAGAGTTCCTATAAATCTTAATCACTTTGATAATAGGTCTGGCCTGAGGGTCAAAAGTTTTCTAAGCAAAAATATTTTTCTTCATTTAGCTTCAGTAATCATTTCTTAAAGGCCTTCCTCATTAGAGCTCTAAATTGGATTAAGGGAATAAGTTGTCTGGGAACTTTATAAATAATTAATTGTGATAAATTTTCATTGTCTTAAAAAACAAATAACAACAAAAACTCTGTCTCATGACCTCTTTTGCCCCTCTAATTCATGTGCCATTATGTTTCCCTTTGCAGTAAAACTCAGGAAATCTGTACTTATTGTCTCTACTTCTCTTAAAATATTTCTTAAGCACTCTT
>JAPVLO010002939.1:0-26510 GCA_027257055.1 Cephalopachus bancanus | reverse complement strand
ATGGTGGATGGTTATGATGAGAGTAAGATGCCTCATTTTTGAGATTAAAATTTCTCTCTTCCTCCGGTTCTGAGTTGTTCTGACTTGGACGGGGTTCCCCGTCTGACATCTCTCCACCTTGGATCTCTCTGCATTGGCCAAGGCATCAGATTGGGCATATCGAAAAGTTGATCGGGTTTCCCAAATGGGCGATAAAGAATTCTGGGTAAAGATGCAAGCATACCTTCCCCACAAGTCAAAACACATCGGGCCCTCCCCATTGACCTGAAGGAGATCTTTCCATTTTACCATAGGCTTAACAGTTTCTTCCAGGTTCCAGTGTCTAGCCATAGCCGAGCAACCCAAGGAGTCAAAATTAAGGTGTTTGAGTACAAATAAAGCATGGTTTACAATATGATGAGGGAAACTATATTTAAATTCTCCCTCTTGTAATTTAATGATTTGATTTTTTTAAGGTTTGATGAACTCTTTTGACTATGGCTTGACCCTGAGGATTATTAGGAATTCCTGTAGAATGAGAAATGTTAAATTTAGCACTAAACTGTTTGAAAGCTTTAGAGGTATAAGCAGGAGCATTGTCAGTTTTTAGTTGATTTGGCATACCCAACTGTGAATTTGGATTCCCTCCTTGGAAAGAATGTATGTATTCCTCCAAGGTGACTCTTCCTATTTCTAATACTAATATATCCATAAGTGACTGGAGATGTCATGATGTGACTGCAGATCTCCGCCCTTATGTGGAACACAGTCCTAATTTTTTGTGGAAGAACTCCATACCTAAACCCATACCCATTACTAGATGGAATATTAATGGATGGGTTCCCCCAATATTAGTAGTGGATGATGGTAGTAAACAATCCATACAACCTAATATTTGGAGAGCCTTAGCTGCTACTAAACCCATAGCTTTACATTGTCCACAGGGACAAACTCTATATAAGAGCTTGTTTGCAATCTCCTTATGCCTATATAGTAACCACTGATTATAAATCTTTAGTAATTTCTTTTGATGGGCAGAAATACCAAATTTCTTGCAAAAACTGCAAATTGTGTCTTATTTTCTTTAAATCATATAAAGGATTTATTATTCTCAGCCGACCTCTTTATTTGATGGTTCCTGTAAAACTTCCATCTCTTTGGTATGACGAATATAGTTTAAGAACTGATCTGCTACATTTACAGATCAGTTATCCAAAAATGTCTCATTAGCTTTAGCTGCTCAAAAAATTATTGACCAAAAATTAGAAAGTATGGTTAATGCATTAGAAGAGGCTATTTTGATTACAGGACAAGAACTTGTAACATTGAAAATTAAATTGGCTTTGAGATGTCATTCAGAGTTTAAATGGATTTGTGTCACACCTCTTCAAGTGAGCAAGTCTATTCATACCTGGGATAGGATTAAAAAGCATATCTCCGGAATTTGGAACCATTCCAACATAAGTTTGGATCTTTAAAAGATTCATCATGAAGTACAAGACATTAGTTCTGCTGAAAAACAATTCAAATCCATCTAATTGGCTCAGTCAATCTTTAACAATTTTTCTTCATTTGTGAATCAAAAATCATTATTATCTATATTAATAAATGTGGGGATTTGTGAAGGAATAATCTTGCTACTGTTATGTTATGTTCCAGTCATCTTCAAATCATTGAAAAATATCTCTCAACTGAGTACAGAATTTCACAGCTTCGTATTAAAAAACAAAAAAGGGGGAGATGTTGGGAGTCAGCCTTGGGGGCCAGCCTGATTGACAAAGTCCAGGTGCACTGAGGACCCCCCGGGCCCCAAAAAGAGTCCCGGAAACTGAGGCCCTTCTGTCTTCTGTTTTTCTGTTGGTACACCTGAAGAAATTCTGTGCAGTCGTGGAAGAAGAAGATGGCATGTTTATGCAAAGAATCACAGCTAACCTGAAATGTCATGGTTTATTTTCCATTTTTCCCCCTATGCCCCTTGGTCTTTTCTAACATATGCAAGGGTTAAACTCTGAAGCACATCAAGAATGCTTTCTTTCACTTAACATAAAACATAACAATATCTAGTTATAAGTTACTAGATATTGCTGAAGTAAAAAATGATATAAGTATATTCACTCATTTGATTTAGAATTATGCAGTTTAGTGTTTAGACATAAGGTATTTTAGAAGCACAAGTTTATAGTAAGTTCATTATGAATTCATTATAAGTTCTAACACTTATCTAGGAGTTATGTAGGTGATATATAACACTGTTTTCACTGACTTAAGATAAAGATTAATGTTAAGGTTTTTACTTAATTTAATAGTTAAAACTCTAAGTTGACATTTATAGAGTGGGTTTTCACTGAACTCATAATAAAATAATCAGACACTTTTATGACAGATCAGCTAAAACAGAAAGCAACCTTGAGGGGCCTGGGAAACATTACTAAAAGCTTCTTTTGAGTTCTCTTTAGAAACAAGCACTGCAAGATAAGAGAAAAGTAATAAGGACATCTGGACAAGGGAGGCGATCACGGGACTCTGAAGAACATAAAAGCCTAAGATGAGAAAATTCCTGACACATAAAGAAATATACACTTAAAGAATCTTTCTTGAGACATTTCAAGGACTGCAATTTGGGACATTGGATTGAAAGTATCATTGTTGACTTTGTGAATAAGACTTGTTGTCTAAATGCCTATGGGAATCTTGGTTTGTTTGCTACTAAGACCACTAGATGGTAACTTTTAGAAGATATGTACGTGAAGGAATTTTCTTTGTCTTGCCCCTTCACGAATGGTATAAATGCGGTGTTAACTAACATTAAGTGGTCATCTGTTCTGGAAGCAGGTGTCCGGTATATTATCTTCATCTTGTGCCTATCCATCTCTCCTTCAGGACAACTCATGACCCTTGCCGGGCGGGCCCCCGCACCTTTGAACAGTTTTTCCTACAGGATTTGAACATTGTTTTTCTAAGATCATAATCAATTTTCCAGAATATTCAATTATCTAAAATTTTATACTAATGCAGAGCCCAAATACTTACTACTTTGTAAATCTCCATGTAATTTAATTTTATATATATTGGGCTCCAAATCCTCTTTTTTCTCTGTGCCTCATTTTAAATGGTCATTAAAAGTATCCGATTAATTGGATACTTTTTAGCAGAGTACAGCATTATGTCTTAGGTAGAGAAAATACAAAGGGATTCAAAATTAAATACACTTTAAAAAATATAAATTGGGTTAAAATATAATGGGAATGTGATTTTATACTTCCTTCAAATATATAAGGGAAACTTTTTTATAAGGATTACACACCTGTAACATTTGATCAAAATTAAGAAGCAGAAAATACAGTGTGCACCAAGAAAATGTATACTAATTTTAAGAATGGAAAAAACTGTATTTAATTGCGAACTGTTTATTTTTCTATAATTTTTAAGATTTATTATGCATTCTGCCTTCTTAATAGCACTTCGGTACATTGAATTTCAAGATTCAGGTTTCTAAGAATGACATAGTTCTGGAATCTCAACAAGTTTCAATTTAGGCAGCATAAAACATTCATAATTTATGTGAGAAACACTGTAGTTGTGAATTTTGAAGGCAGAATTATACCATGTATTCCAACGTATTGAAAAGAAAAGGAGATATCATTGTAGTATCATACAATTCTTAAAAAAATCAATCCCTGCATAATGAACATTTCTAGGCCCAAACCTGAATTGTAATCATTTTTAAAATAAAAAATCAAAAAGTAAAATAAATAAATAAAGTTAGTTGCATGTTTTACAGCTTTTATTTTATTTATTTATTTATTATAATTATTTTTAAAATGTGGGGTACTTTTCAGAGTTAGATATACAAACATTGATTATGCAGGGTCCTTGGTTGATGAGGTATGCCCCTCGCTTCCTCAGCAGTGTCCTTCCACTGCCAATCTCACCACTCCCCCTAAACAGTTTTCCACGACTACCAATCACTTTCTACAGCACAATAAGTGATCAAGTTCAGCTCAAGGGTGAGAACATATGGAACTCTGTTGTTCGTTTCTGTGATAAATCACTGAAAACGACCGGCCTCATATCCATCAAATGTTCTACAAAATCCTTATATCTGTCAATTTTTATCGCTGCATAATATTCCACTGTGTATATACCTCATTTATTTTATCCCTTCTTGCTTTGATGGGCAATATGGTTGGTACCATGTTGTTTGCAATTGTGATTAGAGCTGCAACCTACTTGTGCAGGTATCTTTTTTGTTAAATGATTTGAGTTCCTCCAGGTATATTCTCTACAGAAGAATTACTGAGTCACATGGCAGGTCAATATCTTGTCCCTTTAGATACCACCACACTCTTTTCCAAAGATGTTGGTATACTTTTCAGTCCACATGCAGTGTAGAAGCATTTATTTTTTCCCAAATCCTTACCAGCCTCTGTTACTGTTTATTTTATTAGTGATGGTCAGTCTTACAGAGGGTATGTGGTATTTCAAAGTGGTCTAATTTGCATTTCTTTGATGTTGAGTGAGACTGAGCAATTTTAATGTGTTTGCTGGCTGCCCATATCTCTTCTAATGAAAAGTGTCCAATTACATATTTTTTACACTTTTCAAAGGGAAGTTTGTCTGATTTTTCTGAGTGTTTGAGTTTCTTCCAAATCCTAGATGTTATGCTTTTTTACAGATATATAGTTGGAGAATCGTTTTCCCCTCTCTTATGGCTGTATTCCTGCTCTTCTGATGGTTTCTTTTGTTTTGCAGAGGTATATTAATTTGATGAGATCCCACTTGTCTAACTTACGTCTTATAGCATGGGTATTTAGGTTTCTGAAGAAGAATTAGTTTCTGGTTCCAGTTTCTATAATGGAGTCTCCTGTGTTTTCTAAGATTATTATAATGTGGTGTTGTGCGTTTAGGTCTTTGATCCATTTATAGTTAATGTCTATGGTGAAAGGGGGCCTGTTTCATCCTTGTGCATGTGGTCAACCTTTTCCTAGCACCATTTACTGAATATGTTCTCCATTATCCAGGGGTCTTGGAGTTTTTTTTCAAAGAGGAGATGGTTGAGAATTTGAGGATTTCATTCTCTGTCCTGATCCATTGGCCTAGGACCTATTCTTGTATGAATACCAGGTTTCGTTGATTACCATAAACATATAGTAAAGTTTGAAGTCTGGAACAGTGATAGCTCCTACTTTGTTTCTTTTGTTATGATTCTTTTGGCTATTCTTTATTGTTTTTGGTTTCATGTGAGTTCTTTGTGTGTGTGTGTGTGTGTGTGTGTGTGTGTGTTGGAGTCCCACTCTGTCGCCCAAACTGGAGTGCAGTGGCCTCTCCTGGCCACCACAGCCTCATCCTGCCGGGCTCCCATGATGCTTCTGCCCCAGCCTTCCAATTAGCCTGAACGCCAGGCATGTGCTACCATGCTCGGCTGATTCTTTGATTTATTGTAGAGATGAGGTCTCGCTGCCCAGCCAGGTCTCGAACCCACTGGCTCAGTCAATCCACTCACCTCAGCCTTCCAAAGGCACGGGATTACAGGTAGAACCACCAAGCCCGAATCATATGAATACTTTATTGTAATTTCCAGGTAAAAGAAGAATGATGGTTCACTTAATGATTATTTCATTGAATCAGTAGATTGACTATAAGGCTAATTTTTACATTAAAAGAGGTAAGTAATGTCAGGGAAATAAGCATGTCTAAGTAGTCTAATATAATCAAAAGAGTCTATTATATAACATTAGCTATATAATTTTGCCTATCCTGGATTTCTGAGCAATCCTTAGGCTTCAAGGGGTTATGTACAGTGCTCTGCGAAATGCACTATACATGGTGGATTTCATTCCCAAGAATAGAAGAAAATTATGTGTTCACACCTATGCAAAAACTTCTCCAGGTATAAGTGGCCATTCAAAAATCCACGAAATGAGAAAGTCTTTTTTTGTTAGCACAACAGTATTTATTGAGAGAACAGAGAATCACCCACCCTGGGATGGGACCTGAGGGGTTGGCCAACGATGCAGTCTTTTATTATTATGGTCACCAAATACTATTCGAGCTTGGTTATAGCACAACCACATACGATTTTATCACTTTCTTTAGTTTAGGAACTTTTGGATGTTTTTAGTATTATGTCACAGCCTTTGAGCCGTTTTCCTAATAGGATTTGAACATCGCTTTAGCTAAGATCTTTTCCAGAATTTTCAATTATCTAAATTTTTATTCTAATGCAGAGCCCAAATACTTAGTATATTGTAAATCTCCATGTTATTTTGGTTTATATATATTGGGCCCCAAATTCTCTATTTTCGGTGTGCCTGATTTTAAAAGCTTGGTGATTAAAAGTCTCAGATTAGAGCTGGGCTCGGTGGCTCAGCCTGTAATACCCCGCCTTTGGGAGGCTGAGGTGAGTGAATTGCCTGAGCCCGCGGGTTCGAGACCCACCTGGGCAGCGAGACCTCATCTCTACAATAAATCAAAAAAAAATCAGCTGGGCGTGGTGGCACATGCCTGTAATTCCAGCTACTCGGAAGGCTGAGGTGGAAGGATCGCCGGAGCCCAGAAGGCCGAGGCTGCGGTGACCGGGAGCAGCCACTGCATTCCAGTCTGGGCGACAGAGTGAGACTCCAACTCAAAAAAATAAATAAATAAATAAGTCTCAGATTAATCAGATACTTTGTTGCAGAGTACAGCATTATGTCTTAGGTAGAGAAAATAATAGGAATGTGATTTTATATTTCCTTCAAATATGTAAGGGAAACTTTACTCTAAGCATTGCACATCTGTAACATTTAATCAAAGGTAACAAGCAGAAAATAGAGTGCACAAAGAAAATGTAAACAAATTTTAAGCATGGAAAAAGCTGTTTTAAATTAGGATACTGGTTTATTTTCTAAAACATTTAAGATTTATTATGCATTCTGCATTCTAAATATCACTTAGGTACACTAAATCTCAAGGTTCAGTCATCTAAGAATGATATAGATCTGGAATCTCAACAAGTTTCAATTTAGGCATAATAAAACATGCAGAATTTATATGAGAAACACTGTAGTTGTCAATTTTGAAGGCAGAATTATACGATGTATACAGACAAATTAAAAGGAAAAGGCGTTATCTTAGAGTATTATACACTTCTTAATAAATCAATCCCTGCATAATGAACATTTCTATACACAATGCTGAATTATAAACATTTTTATTGCAAGAAAAAATAAACAAATGAAGTCAGTAGTATGTTTTACAATTTTTATTTATATATATAATGTTTATTTTAATTTTTTCAAAATGTTGGGTACAATTCAGAGTTAGAAGGGCAAACATTTATTATGCAGGGTCCCTGGTTGATGAGGTATGCTCCTCGCTTTCTTAGCAGTATCCCTCCAATACCAATCCCTCCCCTCTCCCTAAACCATTTTCCACGACTACCAATCATTTTTCTTACAGCACTATAAGTGGTCAATTTCAGCTCATGTATGAGAACATATGGAACTCTGTTCTTTGTTTCTGTGATAAATCACTGAAAATGACGTACCTCATATCTGTCAAACATTCTGCAAATTCCTTCTATCTGTCCTTTTTTATGGCTACATAACATTCCACTGTGTATATACCACATTTATTTTATCCTTTCCAGATTTGATGGGCAATATAGTTGGTACAATTTTTTTTGCAGTTGTTATTAGAGCTGCAAAAACCTTACTGATGCAGGTATCTTTTTGGTAAAATGATTTGTGTTCCTCCAGGTATATTATCTACAGCAGATTACAGAGTCACATGGTAGGTCAATATCTTGTCACTTTACAAACCACCACACTGTTTTTCAAAGGTGTTGCTCTACTTTTCATTCCAAATGCAGTAAAGAATAATTTATTTTTTCCCAAATCTATACTTGCATCTGTTATTGTTTGTTTTATTAATGATGTCATGTCTTAAAGGGGGTATGTGATATTTCAAAGTGGCTTCATTTGCATTTCTTTAATGATGAATGAGGCTGAGGAATTTTCACGTGTCTGCTGTCTGGCTGTATCCCTTCTTATCAAAAGTGTCCAATCACGTATTTTGCACACTTTTCAGAGGAAATGTTTGTCTGATTTTTCTGAGTGTTTGAGTTACTTGTAGATCCTAGATATTATGCCTTTTTACAGATATCTAGGTGGGGGAAACATTTTTCCCATTCTCATGACTGTATTCCTGCTCTTCTGATGGTTTCTTTTTTGCTGAAGTATATCAATTTGATGAGATCCTATTTGTCCAAGTTACTTCTTAAGCCTTGTGTTTAGGGTTCTGAAGAGGAATAGTTTCGGGTTCCAGTTTCCCTAATCGTGTCTTCTGTATTTTCTAAGATTACTATAACTTGGTGTTTTACGTTTAGGTCTTTAATCCATTAAGAGTTAATGTGTACGGTGATAGATAGGGGTCCTGATTCTATCTGGTGCATGTTTTCAGCCTTTTCCCAGCACCATTTTCTGAATATGATCTCCATTACCCATTGGTTCTTCGAGGTTTCTCCAAAGATGAGTTGGTTGAGAATTTGAGGATTTCATTCTCTGTCCTGATCCATTGGCCTATGGACCTATTCTTGTACCAATACCAGGCTGTGCGGATTACTGTAAAAATATAGTAAAGTTTGAAGTCTAGAACAGTGATAACTCCTACTTGTTTCTTTTGATAAGATTCTTTTGGCTATTCTTGAGTGTTTATGATTTCATATGAATAATTTCCTTTTTTTTTTTTTTTTGAGTTGTTGTCTCACTCTGTGCCCAGACTGGAGTGCAGTGGCTTTTTCCGGCCACCACAGCCTCGACCTCCTGTGTTCCAGTGATACTTCCGCGTCAGCCTTCCAAGTAGCCTGAATGACAGGCATGCGCTACCACGCCCAGCTGATTTTTGGATTTATTGTAGGGTTGAGGTCTTGCTGCCCAGGTGGGTCTCGAACACGCGGGCTCGGACAATCCACTCACCTCAGCCTCCCAAAGGAGCGTGATTACTGTCTGTGCCACCGAGGCCAGCTCTTATGAATTCTTTATTGTAATTTCCAGGTCTGAGAAGAATGATATTAAATATTTCATTGAACCTGTAGATTGCCCCAAAGGCTAATTTTTACATTAAAGAGGTAAGCAAAGTCAGGGAAATAAGCATATTGAATTGTCATTTATATCATCAGCCTCAGAACTTTGACGTCATAATTGAATGGACCTTGACTACTGAGCAATCCTTAGATTTCAAGGTCTTGTGTACAGTGCTCTGCCAAATGCGGTAGGCATGGTGGATTTTATTCCCAAGAATTGAATGAAACCATGTGTTCACACCTATCCGAAACTTCTCCAGGGTTAAGTGACCACTCAAGAATCCACTAAACGAAGAAATCTTTTTTTTTTTTGTAATGCAGTATTTATGTAGAGGAAAGGGAAACTCCCACACTGCGAGGGGACTCGAGTGGGTTGCCCACGAGGTAGTGTTCTATTATTATGGTCACCGAATCCTGTTGGAGCTTGGTTATAGCACAATCACATACTATTTTAACACTTTCTTTAGTTTACAAACTTTTGGATATTTTTAGTATTATATAACAGACTTTGAGATGTTTTTCTAACAGGATTTCAAAACCGCTTTAACTAAGATCATTGTCAATTTTCCAGAATTTTCAATTATCAAAATTTTTTTATACTAATGAGGAGCCCAAATACTTACTAATTTGTAAATCTCCATGTTTTTTTGGGTTTTGTGTATATTAGGCCCGAAATTCTCTTTTTTCTGTGGGCCTGATTTTAAATGCTTGGTGATTAAAAGTATCAGATTAAAGGGATACTTTGTTACAGAGTACAGCATTATGTCGTAGGTAGAGAAAATACTGGGGGATACAACGAAAATACTCTTCTAAAAATATAAATTGTGTTAAAATGAAGGAAATGTGATTTTATATTTCCCTCAAATATATAAGGGAAATGTTTCTCTAAGGATTGTACATCTGTATCATTTAATCAAAATTAACTAGCCCAAAATACAGAATCCACCAAGATAATGTAAACAAATTTTAAGAATTGGAAAAGCTGTATTAAATTATGATACTGTTTTTTTTTTCTAAAAATTTTGAAGATTTATTATGCATTCTTCCTTCTGAATAGCACTTCAGTACACTGAATCTCAAGGTTCAGTTATCTAAGAATGATATAGATCTGGAATCTCAAAAAGTTTCTATTTAGGCAGAAAAAATTCAGCATTTATGTGAGAAAAACTGTAGTTGTCCATTTTGAAGGCAGATATATACTATGTATTCTAACATATTTAAAAAAAGGAGTTACCATTGGAGTATTATACCCTTCATAAAAAATCAATCCCTGCATAATAAATATTTCTAGCACAACCTGAATTGTCACCATTTTAAAAATAAAAAAAATATAGAATAAACAAATAAAGTCAGGTGTATGTTTTACACCTTTTTTTTTTTTATTTTTTATTTGTTTTAATTTTTTATCAATATTTTTTATTATGATATTGTGTGGTACAGTTTAGGGTTAGGTATATAAATATATTTTGTTCAGGCACCCTGTTGATAATAGGTGGTTCCTTGTCCCCCGAGAGATGTTTGCTACCGTTAACCCCATCTCCATTCCCCCCATAGTTTCCCACTATTGTCAGTCATTTTCTTATAGTATTACATTGGATTATCAAGGTCCATTATATGGGTGAGAATATGTGATACTCGGATCTTTATTTCTGTGAGAGGTCACTCAGTATTATAGACTCTAGTTCCATGCAGGTTGCTGCGAAATTCATGATTTTGTTCTTTTTCATGGCTGTGTAGTATTCCATCATGTATATGTACCACATTTTTTAATCCAGTACTCTTTTGAGGGGCAGTATGGTTGTTTCCAGGTTCTTGCTATTGTGAACAACGCTGTAATAAACATACATGTGCAGGTATCTTTTTTATAGAGTGATTTGAGACTTCAGGATATATTCCCAGTAGGAGAATTATGGGGTCATATGGGAGGTTGATATGTAGACCTTATAGAAATCACCACACTGCATTCCACAGAGGTTGCACTAGTTTACACTCCCACCAACAGTGTAGCAGTGTTCCCTTTTCACCACACCCTCTCCAGCAGCTGTTATTTTTTGAGTTGTTGATAATTGCCATTCTGACTAGAGTTAGGTGGTATGTTTGGGTGGTTTGATTTGCATCTCCTGATGATTAGTGAGGTTGAACATTTCTTCATGTGTCTGTTGGCTGCTCAGATGTCTTCCTTTGTGAAGTGTATGTTCATATCTTTTGCCCATTTTATAATGGGGTTGTTTGTTATTTTCTTTTCAGCACTTTTGAGTTCCTTGTAGATCCAAGATATCAAACCTCTGTCAGACCTGGTGTTGGTAAATACTTTTTCCCTGTCTGTGCCTGTCTCCCTCCCCTCTTGATGGTTTCTTTGGCTTTGCAGAAGCTTGTCAGCTTAATTAGGTCCCACTTGTCTAACTTCTCTCTTATGACCTGTGAGTTTTAAGTTTTGTTCAGGAATTGTATGCCAGTTCCAATTTCCATGAGGGTATGATCTTCATTTTCTAAGGTTTTTATCGTTTGAGGTTTTACATTTTGGTCTCTGATCCATTTGAATTTAACCTTTGTGCATTGGTGCCGCAGAACACCTCCAGTGGGGTTCAGGGTACCCCAAAAGTGGAGATGCCATTGTCGATTGGGGAAAAAGAAAGAGAGAGAGAGAGAAAAAAAAAGAGAGAGAGAAAGACTGGACTCCAGTGTAGTGCAGAAGAGATGTGTGTGTTATTGGGAATTACAATGGGTCTTTTATACACAAAGTCAAATGTGGGAGGGGCGTCCACCACACACCAGAAACGTTAATCCATAAAAACTTAGTCAATGATTGCCTTTAAGCCCTTTTCATATGATAATCTTAAAATCCCATAACAAATGATAACCTAATCTGTGACTGACATATTCTATAAACCTTTTTCATCCTAAGCTGATTGATTTATGCCAAATTAAGCAATTCTATGGAAGCTTAAGTATTTACTTTACAAACGAAGGTGGCCCACCCCAGAATGTTTGGAATGTGGCCCAGTCCAAAGTTCACAGTGCGGTAGTTGCAAGTAACCCAGCCACATTCTTTCAACAAAATGGCTGTCTTCTAAAACTATATTCTACAATTTGCACCTTGAATAAATCCTAAGATCATGACCCAGAAGCCTGTGACCAATACTAAGGCTCTTAAATGTGACACGAGTTTGAATTATAAGTTTTGTGTAAGCCAAAACTGCAGATTGCGGAAGAGTGGGATCAATGAGCTTCAAAAGTTAGCTTGTGTTCATCCCAGTCTCAGAGATTTTATGTTTTGAGCTCACAGGAGCTTAATCTGGTTAGTGCTGAGTAGATGGGGGGAGGAAATGGGATCAATAGCTTCTGAACGCATCCTAGTCGTCTCGGGGTCAACAGCCCTTCCTGATCCCTAATGCTCAGTGGGCCTCAGTTGCCAGCTCCCAACACATGGGGATACATAGGGGTCCTATTTCAATCTTCTGCGTGTGCTAAGTCAGTTTTCCTAGCACCGTTTACTGAATAGGTTCTCCTCTACCCAGTGGTAGGTGGTGGAGGCTTTGTCAAAGATGAGTTGTTTGAGAAATTGAGATTTTGCTCCTGGAATCTCAATTCTATTGCATTGATCTATATGCCTGTTCCTATACCAATACCAAGCTATTTTGATGATTGTAGTTTTATAGAAAAGTTTGAAGTCTGGTAATGTGATACCACCTGCTTTGTGTTTTTTTGCTGAGGATTGTTCTGTCTATTCTTGGACGTTTGTGCTTCCATATGAATTCCTGTGTTTTTTTCTCCAGGTCTGAGAAGAATCTTGCTGGTAGTTTGATGGGTATTGCATTGAACTTGTAGATTGCCTTAGGTAAGATGGATATCTTCACAATGTTGATTCTTTCTATCCATGAGCATGGGATATTTTTCCACTTGTTTGTGTCATCTTTGATTTCTTTGAACAGTGTTTTGTAGTTTTCATTGTAAAAATCGTACACATCTCTGGTTAGGAAGATTCCAAAGTATTTCATTTTTTGTGTGTGACTATTGTGAATGGAATTATGCTTTTTATTTGGGTTTCTGTTGTTTATTATTAGTATAAAGAAATGTGATTGTCTTTTGCACATTTATTTTGTGTCCTGAGACATTTCCAAAGGCCTTTATCAGTGTAAGGAGGTTTTTGACAGATTCTCTTGGGTTTTCAAGATACACAATCATGTCATCTGCAAAGAGAGATAACTTGACTTCCTCTTTTCCTATTTGGATACCCCTGATTGCCTTTTCTTCTCTTAATACTCCAGCCAGGACTTCCAATACTATATTGAACAGGAGGGTTGAGAGTGGGCATCCTTGTCTTGTTCGAGTTTTCAGGGGAAATAATTCCAATTTTTGTCTGTTTAGGAGTATGCTGGCTGTGGGTTTCTCGTAGATGGCTTTTACTATTTTGAGGTGTGTTCCCATATGCCTAGATGTTCGAGGGTTTGTATCTAGAAGGGGTGCTGGATTTTATCAAAAACATTTTCTGCATCTAATGATATAATCATGTGGGAGTTTTTTTGACATCTGTTGATGTATTTAATTACATTTATGATTTTATGAATGTTGCACCAGTCTCACAGCCCAGGAATTAAACCTACTTGATCATGATGGATGATTTTTGAGATGTATTGTTGAACCCAGTTTGCTAGGATCTTGTTGAGGATTTTAGCATCAATGTTCATCAAAGATATTGACCTGTGGTTCTCTTTCTTTGCTGGATCTTTACCTGGCTTGGGTATAAATGTGATCTTGTCTTTGAAAAATGATTTGCGGAGAGTTCCATCTTTTTCAATTGCCTGGAATACCTTCAGTAGAATTGGTTTCAGCTCCTCCTTAAATATCTTGTAGAATTCTGCTGGAAAGCCATCTGGACCTGGACTTTTTTGTGGGTAGTTTTCTTATTACGTAGTCATTTCCTTGATTGTTATTGGACTGTTTAGGGTCTCAATTTCTTCTTCTTTCAATCTAGGTAGGTTGTGTGAGGTTTTCAAGTTGTGTCCATACAAGTGTATGTAGTAGTCTCCAATGATCTTTTGTATTTATCCAGGGTCAGATGTGACTTAATCTTTTGTATTTCTGATTGTTCTTATTTGGGTTTTTTCTATTTTTTTTCTTGGTCAGTCTAGCTAGGGGAACATCGATCTCCTATATTCTTTCAAAGAACCCGCTTTTTGTTTCATTGATTTTTTGTATTACCTTTTGTCTTCTGTCTGTGGGATTTGGGCTTTTATTTTGGTGATTTGGATTCTTCTGCTAAAATTAGGGTTTTTGTGGTCTTGCTTTTTCAGCTTCCTTAGGTGGCTAGTTAGGCTGTTAATTTGTACTCCTTCCATTTTCTTCATGTGTGTTTGTAGGGATATAAATTCCCCTCTTACTACAATTTTTAAGGCGTCCCAGATATTTTGGTAAGATGTTTCTTCATTTTCATTTGTTTCCAGGTATTTTTGATCTCTGTTTTGATTTCATCATTGACCCAGGAGTTGTTTAGCATCATGCTGTTTAGTGTTCATGTCTTTGTGGGTTCTGGGGGGACCTTCTTGGTGTCAAAGTTTTTTTTTCCCCACTGTGTTCTGAGAAGGTGCATGGTATAATTTCGATCCTTTTAAATTTGATTATGCTTGATTTATGGACAATTATGTGGTCAATCTTAGAATACGTTCCATGTGGTGATGAGTAGAATGTGCATTCTCTGGTCTTCGGATGGAGTGTTCAGGTATCAATTAAGTCCATTTGGTCCAAAGTCGCCTTGAGGGTTTCCCGATCTCCTTGCTGATTTTTTGTACTGATGATCTGTCTAGGGTTGTGAGAGGGATATTAAAGTCCCCCATTATTTAGTTTTCGTAGAAGTGACTTTATGAAAGTTGGTGCACCTCTCTTGGGTGCATATATGTTTAGGATAGATATGTCTTGTCGATGAATTGAGCCTTTTATCATTATATAGTGGCCTTCTATATCTTTTCTAATTTTTAATAGCTTGAAGTTTATTTTGTCTGATATTAAGATTGCTACTCCTCTTTTTTTTTGTATTCCATTCACCTGAAAGTTTGTTTCCCATCCTCTTACTTTGTGACTGTGGGTGTCCTTTCTTGTGAGGTGAGTCTCTTGAAGGAAAATTGATTATTGCCTAATGATATCTTATCCATTTTACCATTCTATGTCTTTTCAGTGGTGCATTTAGTCCATTCACATTTAGGCTAATAATTGAAATGCAAGAGTTGCTCCCTGTCATAAGGTTCTTACAGAGTTGCTGTTCCTGTTTGTTTGTTGTCTTTCTTTGGGTTTTGGAGTTGGTTCATGTGTGTTTTTAATCTTTTGCCTGTACTCTTGTGATGAATGTTGTTCTTTTTTCCTTTTCTTCTGTGTTCAGTATTTTCTTAAGTGTTTCTTGTAGAGGTGGTGTGGTGGCAGCATAGGTTTTTGGGGTTTGGATATCTGGGAAAAATTTCAATTCTCCCTCACTAATGAGCTTAGTTTGGTTGGGTGGGTTATTCTTGTTTGAAATTGTTTCTCTTTTAGAACTTGGAAGATAGGGCTCCAGGCTCTTCTAGCCTGAAGGGTTTCTGTGGATAAATCTGCTATTATTCTAATTGGTTTTCCCTGGTAGGTAGTCTCGCCTTTTTCTCTTGCTGCCTTTAGGATTTTTTTCTTTTATAGCTACTTTGTTTAGGCGAATTATTATGTGTCTGGGAATTGGTCTTCTCATTTGTTGTCTTGCAGGGGTTCTCTGAATTTCTTGTGCTTGAATTTTTGCATCACTGATGAGATGAGGGAAGTTTTTTTGGATGATTTCATGGAATGTTTGTTCCAATGTGACCTCTGACCCTCTCTCTGCCTTATGAAGGCCAATTACTCTTAGACTGGGTCTCTTGAAGTAATCATTCATCTCCTGAAGTTTTTGTTCTGACTTTTTAAGCTTCTATTCTATGTTTTTGACAATTTGGGTTATTTCTGTATTTTGGTCTTCAAGTTCTGAGATTCTTTCTTCTGCTTGGTTAATTCTGCTTTCCATGCTATTTAGTTTGTTATTTATTTCCATCACAGTATTCTTTACTGCTGTTATTTCTGTCATCAGTTCCTACCTATTTTCCTCTTGTCTCTCCTCATTTTGTAAAATTCTCTCTATTAATGCCTTGATGCCTGGGTTTGCTGTTTGTGACCAGTCATTCTGGGGGCTCTTCATTGTTTGTGTTCCGGAGTCTGTTTTCTCAGTGTCTGACCGCCCAGTGGTCTAGTGTGAGCCCTGTGTTCTTCTTTAGGGTTTTCTTCATTTTTGCGGATTTTCCCTCCCTATATTTTGCTTTCCTCCACTTCCCCTCTTCCTTAATTCTGTTATTCAGAAGTGGAGGGGGTTTTTTTTACTTCTGTTTTTTCAATCTCCTATTCTTCCTTATATATTTCCTTAAGCTTTGTTCAGTTTTGGAGTTGGACTGTGGATTGAGGGGAGACCTTTTTGTAGTTTGGGGATTAAATTAAGGGGGGGCTGTGATTCACAATCTCTCTGCAGATCCAGGGGTTCACCAACAGTTGTATGGCTAGTCTGAAACCCACTTCCCACTGCCTTGGAGTCTGTCCATGCAGTGAGGTTTTAGGTTTACTCCCTGGTTTCCCAGCAGGTGGTGCTATCCCATGCTACAGTCCAGATGAGAGCGAGTCTGCTACAGATCACAACTTGCTGTGGCAACTTCGTTAATGGAGTTCCCCAGGCCTCTCTCTGAGCTAGAGGTGTAACATGGCAGTGGGGAGCTCAGAAGATCCTGCTTGCAGGCTTCACAGTCTGAAGCCATGAGTGGCTTCAGGTATGAGCTGGGAATGACTGCAGTGGCTGCCCAGTCCTGCTGTGGTGACTGCAGGAGCCACCCGGTTTGTCGTGATATCCATGTACTGAAGATGAGAGACAGTAGTGGCTGAGCCCCTGTAAAGTGCAGGCTGAGGAAGATGGGGGCTGCAGTCCCTGCGAGATAGCTAGGGTCTTTATGGGTGTTCTCTTTCACAGAGGGTTTCACCCACCCTGCCAGCCCATCGCTATCTTCCTAGAAGACCTATTTATTTTAATTTTTAAAAGAACATGGAGTACTGTTCAGAGTTTGAAATATAAACATTGATTATGCAGGCTCCCTGGTTGATGAGGTATGCCCCCTTTCTTCCTTAGCAGCATCCCTCCACTAACAATCTCACCCTTCCCCTAAAAAGCTTTCCACAACTACCAATCACTTTCTTACAGCACTATCTGTGATCAAGTTCAGCTCATGGGTAAGAACATATGGAACTCTTTTTTTTGTTTCTGTAATAAATCACTGAAAACTACCTACCTCATATCCATCAAACGTTCTACAAAATGCTTATATCTGTCATTTTAATGGCTGCATAATATTCCACTGTGAATATGCTACATTTATTTTATCCACTCCAGCTTTGATGGGCAACATGGTTGGTACCATGTTGTTTGCACTTGTGATTAGAGTAGCAAAAAACATATTTGTGCAGGTATCTTTTCGGTAAAATGATTTGTGTTCCTCCAGGTATATTCTCTACAGAAGAATTACTTAGTCACATGGGAGGTCAATAATTTGTCCCATTAGAAATCACCACACTCTTTCCCAAAGATGCTGCTCTACGTTTCAGTCCACATGCAGTGTAGAAGCATTTATTTTTCCCAAATCCTTACCAGCATCTGTTACTGTTTGTTTTATTAGTGATGGCCAGTCATACAGGGGGTATGTTGTATTTCAAAGTGGTCTTATTTGCATTTCTTTGATGATGAGTGAGGCTGAGCAATTTTAATGTGTTTGCTGGCTGCCCCTATCTCTTCTTATGAAAAGTGTCCTATCACTTATTTTTTACACTTTTCAAAGGGGAAAGTTCGTCAGATTTTTCTGAATGTTTGAGTTTCTTGTAGATCCTAGATATGCTTTTTTTCAGATATATAGTTGGAAAATCATTTTCCCCACTCTGTTGGCTGTATCCCTATTCTTCTGATGGTTTCTTTTGTTTTGCAGAAGTATATTAATTTGATGAGATCCCACTTGTCTAATTTAATTTTTACGGCATGAGTATTTAGGGTTCTGAAGAGGAATTAGTTTCTGGTTCCAGTTTCCATAACAGTGTCCCCCGTGTTTTCTAAGATTACTATAATCTGGTGTTTTATGTTTAGGTCTTTGATCCATTTAGAGTTAATGTGTGTGGTGATAGTTAGGGGGTCCTCTTTCAACCTTGTGCATGTGGTCAGCCTTTTTCCCAGCACCATTAATGAATATGTTCACTATTACCCATTGGGTCTTCGAGGTTTTTACAAAGATGACTTGGTTGAGAATTTGAGGATTTCATTTTCTGTCCTGATCCATTGGCATAGGGATGTATTCTTGTACCAATACCAGACTGTGTTGGTTACTGTAAACATATAGCAAAATTTGAAGTCTGCAAGAGTGATACCTCCTGCTTTGTTTCTTTTGACAAGTTTCTTTTTGGGTATTCTTGATTGTTTATGGTTTCATATGAATTCTCCTTATTTTTTCTTTTTTAGAGTTGGAGTCTCATTCTGTCGCCCAGTCTGGATTGCAGTAGCTGTTCATGGCCACCGCAGCTTCGACTTGCTGGGTTCCAGCGATCCTTCCCTCTCAGCCTTCCAAGTAGCCTAATTTACAGACATGTGCTACTTCGCCAACTGATTTTTCATTTATTGTACAGATGATGTCTCACTGCCCTGGCAGGTCTCAAACCCGCAGGCTCAGGCAATCTACTACCTCAGCCTCCCAAATACGCGGGATTACCTGCTGAGCCACTGAGCCCAGCTCATATGAATTTTTAATTGTAATTTTCAATGCTGTGAAGAATGATGTTCACTTAATGGTCATTTTATTGAATGTGTAGTTTTTTTAAACGTTAATTTTTACATTAAAGAGGTAAGCAAATTCAGGGAAACAAGCATGTCAAAATGTCATTTAGGACATCAGCCTCAGAACTTTGACATCATACTGGAGGGTCATTGACTACTGAGCAATACTTAGGCTTCAAGTTCTTATGTACAGTGCTCTGCCAAATGTGGTAGACATGGTGGATTTCATACCCAAGAAATAAAGGAAACCATGTTTTCACATCTATCCAAAAACTTCTCCAGGGATAAGTGACCATTATAGAATCCACAAAAAAGAGGGAGTTTTTTTTTGTAAAGCACTATTTATTGATAAGACAGAGAAACTCCCCTACTGGGGGGGGACTTGAAGGGGTTGCCCACGAGGTAGTCTTTTTTTTTTTGTCACCGAATCCTGTTGGAGTTTGGCTATAGCACAACGACATACTATTTTAGCATTTACTTTAGTTTAGAAACTTTTTGTTTCTTTCAGTGTTATGTAACAGCCTATGAGCTGTTCTTCTAACAGGATTTGAACATCGCTTTAGATAATATCATCGTCAATTTTCCAGAATTTTCCATTATCTAAATTTTTTATACTAGTGCAGAACCCAAATACTTACTACTTTGTAAATCTCCATGTTTTTTTGGTTTATGTATATTGGGCCCTAAATTCTCCTTTTTCTGTGTTCCTGATTTTAAATACTTGGTGATTAAAAGTATCAGATTAATCGGATACTTTTTTGCAGAGTACAGCATTATGTCTTAGGTAGAGAAAATACAAGGGTATTCAATGGAAGTACTCTTTTAAAAATATAAATTGGTTAAAATAAAAAGGGAAGGCATTTTATTTTTCCTTCAAATATATAATGAAAACTTTTCTCTAAGGATTGCACATCTGTAATATTTAATCAAAATTAACAAGCAGAAAATACAGAGTGCAACAAGAAAATGTACACAAATTTTAAGAATGGAGAAACCTGTATTAAATTACTATACGGTTTTATTTTCTAAAATCTTTCAGATTAATTATGCATTCTGCCTTCTGAATAACTCTTAGGTACACAGAAACTCAAGGTTCAGTTATCTAAGAATGTATAGATCTGAAATCTCAACAAGTTTCAATTTACACAGAATAAAAAAATCAGATTTTATGTGAGAAACATTGTAGTTGTCAATTTTGAAGGCAGAATTATAGCATGTATTCTAACATATTAAAAAAAGAAAAGTTAGCCAGGCTCAGTGGCTCAGCCTGTAATCCCGTGCCTTTGGGAGGCTGAGGTGAGTGGATTGCCTGAACCCACGGGTTTGAGACCCACCTGGGCAGCGAGATTTCATCTCTACAATAAATCAAAAAATCAGCCGGGCGTGGTATTGCATGCCTATAATTCTGGCTACTTGGAAGGCTGAGGTGGAAGGATCGCTGGAGCCTAGCAGGTCGAGGCTGTGGTGACCAGGAGCGGCCACTGCACTCCAGTCTGAGTGACAGAGTGAAACTCCAACACACACAAAAAATAAATAAATAAAATAAAAAAAGAAAAAATTATCATTAGAGTTTTATGCACTTCTTAAAAATCAATCTCTGCATAATGAACATTTCTAGGGCCAACCCTGAATTGCACCCATTTTAAAGAAAAAAAATAGAAAAATATAAAAAAGTCAGTTGTAAGTTGTACATTTTCATTTGTTTATTTATTATTTTATTTTAATTTTAAAAAAAAGTGGGGTACAATTCATAGTTAGACATACAAACATTGATTATGTAGGGTCCCTGGTTATTGAGGTATGCCCTTGCTTCCTTAGCAGTATTCCTCCACAGCAAATCTCATCCTCCCACTAAACAGTTTTCCACGACTGTCAATCACTTTCTTACAGCACTATAAGTGATCAAGTTCAGCTTATGAGTGAGTACATATGGAACTCTGTTCTTTTTTCTTTGATAAATCACTGAAAACGATCATTCTCATATCAACCAAACGTTCTGTAAAATCTGTTTATCTGTCCTTTTTTCTGGCTGCATAACATTCCATTGTGTATATACTACATTTATTTTATCCATTCAAGCGTTGATGGGCAACATGGTTGGTACCATGTTGTTTGCAATTGTGATTGGAGCTGCAAAAAGCATACTTGTGCATGTACCTTTTCGGTAAGATGATTTGAGTTTCTCCAGGTATATTCTCTACAGGGGAATTACTGAGTCACATGGTAGGTCAATATCTTGTCCCTTTAGAAACCACCACACCCTTTTCCAAAGATGTTGCTCTACTTTCAGTCCACATGCAGTGTAGAAGCATTTATTTTTTACCAAATCCTTACCAGCCTCTGTTATTGTTTGTTTTATTAATGATGGCTAGTCTTAGAGGGGGTATGTGGTATTTCAAAGTGGTCTCATTTGCATTTCTTTGATGATGAGTGAGGCTGAGCAATATTCATGGGTCTGCTGGTTGCCAGTATCTTTTCTTATGAAAAGTGTCCAATCACGTTTTTTGCACACTTTTCATAGGGAAGGTTTGTCGGATTTTTCTGAGTGTTTGAGTTTCTTGTAGATCCTAGATGTTATGCTTTTTTACAGATATATAGTTGGAGAATGGTTTTTCCCACTCTATTGGGTGTATCCCTGCTCTTCTGTTTGTTTCTTTTGTTTTGCAGACATATATTAATTTGATGAGATCCCACTTGTCTAACTTACATCTTACGGCTTCGGGTATTTAGGGTTCTCAAGAGGAATTAGTTTCCGGTTCCAGTTTCCATAATTATGTCTCCTGTGTTTTCTAAGATTACTATAATTTGGTGTGTTATGTTTAAGTCTCTGATTTATTTAGAATTAATGTGTATGGTGATAGTCAGGTTTCCTGTTTCAACCTTTTTCAAGGTTTTCTGCCTTTTCCCAGCACCATTTACTGAATATGTTCGCAATTAACCAGGGGATCTTGGAGTTTTTTTTCAAAGAAGAGTTGGTTGAGAATTTGAGAATTTCATTCTCTGTCTTGATCTATTGGCCTCAGGACCTATTCTTGTACCAATACCAGGCTGTGTTGATTACAGTAAACATATAGAAAGTTTAAAGTCCGGAACAGTGATAGCTCCTGCTTTGATACTTTTGATAAGATTTATTGGCTATTCTTGATTGTTTATGATTTGTGATGATTTTTTTTTTGAGTTAGAGTCTCACTCTTTCACCGAGACTGGAGTGCAGTGGCCCCTCTATACCTGGCAGCCTCGATCTCCTGGGCCCCGCTGATCCTTCGCCTCAGCTTTCCAAGTAGCCTGAATGACAAGCATGCGCTACCACGCCCGTCTGATTTATTGATTTATTGTAGAGATGAGGTCTCTCTGCCCAGATGGACATCAAACCTGAGGGCTCAGGCAAACCACTCACATCAGTCTCAAAAATGCGCAAGATTACAGGCTGAGCCACTGAACCTGGCTCATATGAATTCTTTATTGTAATTTCCAGGTCTGAGACGAATGATGTTAACTTAATGGTTATTTCATCGAACCGGTAGATTGCCTAAAAGACTAATTTTTACATTAAAGAGGTAAATATAATCAGGGAAACAAGTATGTCAAATTGTCAATGATGACATCAGCCTCAGAAATTTGACATCATACTGGGAATGACCTTGACTACTGAGCAATCCTTAGGCTTCAAGGGCTTGTGTACTGTGCTCTGCCAAATGTGGAAGACATGGTGGATTTCATTCCCAAGAAGTGAGGAAAACCATGTGTTCACAACTATCCAAAAACTTCTCCAGTGAAAAGTGACCGTTCAAGAATTCTCTAAAAGAGGTTGTCCTTTTCATTTTTTTTAAGCAGTCTTTATTGAGGACCGAGAAACACCCAAACTGAGAGGGGACCTGAGGGCATTGCCCACGAGGTAGTCTTTTATTGTTATGGTCACGGAGTCCTGTTGGAGATTGGATATAGCACAACCAAATAATAATTTAGCACTTTCATTAGTGTAGAAACTCTTGGATGTTTTTAGTATTGTGTAACATCCTTTGAGCAGTTTTTCCTACAGGATTTGAACTTTGCTTTTGTTAAGATCATAATCAATTTTCCAGAATATTCAATTATCTAAATTTGTATATTAATGCAGAGCTCAATTACGTACTACTTTGTAAATCTCCATGTTATTTTGGTGTATATATATTGGGACCCAAATTCTCTTTTTTCTGTGTGCCTAATTTTAAATGCTTGGATATTAAAAGTATCAGATTAAACAGATACTTTGTTGCAGAGTACAGCATTATTTCTTAGATATAGAAAATACTAGGCTATTCAATGGAAATACACCATTAAAAATAAAAATTGGGTTAAAATATAAAGGAAACGTGATTTTATATTTCCTTCAATTATGTAAGGGAAACTTTTCTCTAAGGATTGCACGTATGTAACATTTAATGAAAATTAACAAGCAGAAAATACAGAGTGCACAAAGAAACTGTCCACAAATTATAAGAATGGAAAAATTGTATTAAATTACGATACTGTTTTATTTTCTAACATTTAAAAAATTTATTATGCATTCTGTCTTCTGAATAGCACTTAGGTACACTGAATCTCCAGGTACAGTTTTCTAAGCAGGATATAGTTCTGGAATCTCAACAAGTTTCAATTTAGGCAGAATAAAACATTCTGAATTTTTGTGAGAAACACTGTAGTTGTCAATTTTGAAGACAGAATTATACCATGTATTCCAATGCATTAAAAGGAGAAGGAGTTATCATTTGAGCATTATACAATTCTTAAAAAAATCAATCCCTGCATAATGAACATTTCTAGGCACAATCCTGAATTGCAACCATTTTTAAAATAAAAAAATAAAAAACATGATAAACAAATAAAGTCAGTG
The DNA here is from genome assembly GCA_027257055.1 of Cephalopachus bancanus. Taxonomy (NCBI): domain Eukaryota; kingdom Metazoa; phylum Chordata; class Mammalia; order Primates; family Tarsiidae; genus Cephalopachus; species Cephalopachus bancanus. The sequence continues at coordinate 2,756 of JAPVLO010002939.1, read as the reverse complement.
GCATGCAAACTTAGAAAACTGTATCTTGTCTTAATTTCAAAAAAAATGTGGGTACAATTCAGAGTTAGATATACAAACATTGATTATGCAGGGTCCCTGTTTGATGAGGTATGCCCCTCCACTGCCAATCTCACACAATCTTAGTTTGAAAACTCTCCCCCAGTTTTCCAGCACAGCCAAGTATTTCCTTACAGCAGTATAAGCGATTAATTTCAGCTCATGAGTGAGAACATATGGAACTCTCTACTTTGTTTCTGTGATAAATCAATGAAAATGACCTTCCTCATTTCCATCAAACGTTCTGCGATCTCCTTCCATCTGTCCTTTTTTATGGCTGCGTCATAATCCACTGTGTATACACCACATTTAATTTATCCATTCCAGCTTTGATGGGCAACATGGTTGGTACCATGTTTTATTGCAATTTTGATTAGAGCTGCAAAAAACATACTGGTGCAGGTATCTTTTTGGTAAAATGATTTGAGTTCCTCCATGTATATTCTCGACAGGGGAATTACTGAGTCACATGGTAGGTCAATATCTTGTCCCTTTACAAGCCACCACACTGCTTTCCAAAGATGTTGCTCTTCATTTCAGTCCACATGCAGTGTAGAAGCACTAATTTTTTTCCCAAATCCTTCCCCACATCTGGTATTGTTTGTTTTATTAAAGATGGCCAGTCTTACGGGGGTATATTGTGTTTCAAAGTGGTTTCATTTGCATTTCTTTGATGATGAGTGAGGGTGAGCAATTTTCATGTGTCTGCTGGCTGCCGTATCTTTTCTTATGAACAGTGTCCGATCATGTATTTTGCACACTTTTCAAAGGTAATGTTTGTCTGATTTTTCTGAGTGGTTGAGTTACTTGTACATTCCAGATGTTATGCCTTTTTACAGATATATTGGTGGAGAATCGTTTTTCCCATTCTGTTGGCTATATCCCTGCTCTTCTGATGGTTTCTGTTGTTCTGCAGAAGTATATTAATTTGATGAGATCCCACTTGTCTAACTTACTTCTTAAGGCATGGATATTTAGGGTTCAGAAGAGGAATTTATTTCCTGTTCCGGGTTACCTAATGGTGTCTCCTGCATTTCCTAGGATTATTATAATTTGGTGTTTTACGTTTCGGTCTTTGATCCATTTAGAGTTAATGTGCATGGTGATAGATAGGGGTCCTGTTTAAATCTGGTTCATGTTGTCAACTGTTTCCCAGCACCATTTACTGAATATGTTCTCCATTACCCATTGGGTCTTAGAGGTTTTTGCAAAGATGAGTTGGTTGAGAATTTTAGAATTTCACTCTCTGTCCTCATTCATTGTCCTATGGACCTACTATTGTACCAATACCAGGCTGTGTTGATTACTGTAAACATACAGTAAAGTTTGAAGTCTAGAACAGTGATACATCCTGCTTTGTTTCTTTTGTTGAGATTCTTTTGGCTATTCTTGATTGTTTATGGCTTCATATGAATTCTTTTTTTTTTTTTTGAGTTGGAGTCTCACCTGTAGTCCAGACTGGAGTAGAGTGGCTGCTCCCGGGCTTGCAGCCTCGACCTGCTGTTCCCTGGTGATCCTTCCCACCTCAGCCTTACAAGTAGCATGAAGGTCAGTCATGTGCTAGCACGCCAGCTGAGTTTTTGATTTATAGTAGATATGAGGTCTTGCTGCCCAGGTGGGTCTGGAACCCGCGGGCTCTGCCAATCCACACACCTCAGCCTCCCAAAGGCACGGGATTACAGGCTTTTCCACCGAGGCCTATTCATATGACTTATTTATTGTAATTTCCAGGTTTGAGAAGAATGATATTAACTTAATGGTTATTTCATTGAATCTGTAGATTGCCCAAAAGTCTAATTTTTACAATAAAGAGGTAAGCTAAGTCAGGGAAACAAGCATGTCAAATTGTCATTTATGACATCAGCCTCAGAATTTGGCATCATAATGGGAGGGACCTTAACTACTGAGCAATCCTTAGGCTTCAAGGGCTTGTGTATAGTGCTCTCCCAAATGCGGTAGACATGTGGATTTTATTCCCAAGGAGTGAATAAAACCATGTTTTCACAGCTATCCAAAAAATTCTTCAGGGATAAGTGACCATTCAAGAAACCACTACATGAGGTAGTCTTTTTTTTTTTTTTTAAAAAGCAGCGTTTATTGAGAGGACAGAGAAACTCCCACATTGGGAGGGGAACTGAGTGGGTTGCCCACGAGGTAGTTTTTATTTTTATGTTCACCGAATCCTGTCGGAGCTTGGTTATAGTACAACCACATACTATTTTACTACTGTCTTTAGTTTACAAACTTTTGGATGTTTTTAGTATTATGTAACATCCTTTGAGCCATTTTTCTAACAGAATTGGAAAATCGCTTTAGCTAAGATCATCGTCAATTTCCCAGAAGTTCAATTACTAAATTTTTATACTAATGAGGAGCCCAAATACTTATTACTTTGTGAATCTCCATGTTATTTTGTTTTATGTATATTGGGCCCTAAATTCTCTTTTTTCTGTGTGCCTGATTTTAAATGCTTGGTGATTAAAAGTTTCAGATTCCACTGTGTATATAAAACATTTATTTTTTCCATTCCAGATTTGATGGGCAACAGGGTTGGTAACATTTTTTTTGTAATTGTGATTAGAGCTGCAAAAAACATACTTGTGCAGGTATCTTTTTGGTAAAATGATTTGAGTTTCTCCAGGTATATTCTCTACAGGGGAATTACTGACTCACATGGTAGGTCAATATCTTGTCCCTTT